>MTQE01000401.1:26741274-26780432 GCA_014337955.1 Aspidoscelis marmoratus
GATTGTCACCTGTTCCTGGTTGGCAGCATCCTTGTCTAGTTATCAGGGAGATCAGAATCTTAATTGCATCAGTCTCAATAGCAACACGGGCCCTTAGAGGTTAAGACCAGCATTTTGAATTGTGTTTGGAAACAAAGCAAGAGCTGGTGTGTGACTGATTTAAAACTGGCATAGTAAGCCTGAGGGCAGGGACCTGTCTAAGATTAATATAATATTGTAAGCCGCCCTGAGACCTTCGGGTATAGGGCGGGATAGAAATACAAATAAATAAATGTTGCGTATTCCTTGCCCCTGCTTACAATTATCTGCTGTATTTCTGAATCAGCCATAGTTTTGAACCAGGTCCTCCAAGGCAGACTTTCCTTTCGGTTCAAGAAATATTGATGATAATTGATGCATGGGGAGACATTAATTTGTGTGGCATAATTGTGCCTGCAACCTTAGTTATTCACAATCCCCTTCATGTATTGAAGAGGCATGCAGGGAGAGTCATATATATCCCTGTGCTACTTTTGCCTTTTGACCTGTTTTGTAAAAATATGACACACAAGTAACAGAATCTTGAAAAGTGCAAATAAGGCCAAGGGTAGGGAAGCATTGTTACTGAGCATTGCACAGATAAAGGGTTGGATTGCTATAGGGTGTCTTTCTGATTTATTGGTTGAACAGAACTTAGAAGGATGCACTCACTTCTCTGCAAATCATCAGGTTGACTATTTACTTTTGCTTGCTGTAGTTTTATATTATTATTCTGGATACCTGTTTGTCTCAGGTGGCTTTTTGCCTTCATGCCTCTTCGTCACAAACCTGAATAAAAGACTGAGCCCTACCTGTTGGACTACCTTTTTTTAATTCTCATTACATGACAGCAGACTCAAATATTTATGCATAATCTGGAGGAATACCATTAGAACACAGAGTGAAATTAGTTAATGCAGTTTGTGCAGTGCATTTCCTCTGTTACTTTCCTGTATTTGTGGCTTGTTGGATATTAGTACCCTTGGGGTTTAGATAGAATACTGCGAGTATAAGTGCGTTTTGACATATTTTGTGAGTATTGTGACCTTCCTTAAGAGCAGTGGTTCTCAACCTTCCTAATGCCATGACCCCTTAATGCAGTTCCTCATGTTGTGGAGACCCCCCCAACCACGGGGCAGGGCAGCTGGGAGGGGGGAGGAAGGGGCGGTGAGAGACCTGTCGCGACCCCTCTGAAAGGGTAGTTCAACCCCAAAAGGGGTCCCAACCCACAGGTTGAGAACCGCTGGCTTAGAGTATATGGCAGGATGAGCTTTCCATTGACTTACCTTGAAGTGAACCTCAACTTGGACTTAGCGAAAAGGACCTTCTCTAACTGCCTCAGTTGTGATGTAATGTGTTCAAAGGAAAGTGTGTACTTTCAGGTCCCAGAGCCAATCTGGTCTTGTCAGACTCTTTATCTTGCAGTCATGGGGTTTGATTCCACACTCCTCCATGAAGCCAGCTGGGTGACCTTGGGCTAGCCACAGCTCTCTTCTGAGCTATCACAGCCCCACCTATCTCACAGGGTGTCTGTTGTGGGGAGAATAACATAAAGGTTTGTCAGCCACCTTGATTCCCCTAAATGAGTGAGAAAAGCGGAGTATAAAAGCCAACTCTTCTTCTTCATCATCGATCAACAAGGATTTTGCAACTCCCCTCCATAGCAGAATCAGCGCAACACAGCACTTCTAAAGTGCAGAAGAATACAACTGCTGATGCTGTCAAAAGCCAGCAGGGTCCAATAGGATGACTTTCAGAATGGTTTTAACCTGGCAGAATAAATGAGTCCCCAAACTAGGCACATTTGGAACTTGGTAGTAGTAGTCATCCAAGCTCTCAGTGGTTTTCTTTAGGTGTGCCACCTCCTTTTGAAGGCAGTTACTATTAGCTCACCTAGTGGCTCAGTTACTTGAATCATTTGGCCAGACCCTCCACCTGGTTTGAATCAGTTCCAGTGAGAAAGGCTTGAGGTGTAGCTGACAGAACACCAGGAGACATTCAGTTTGCATCCACAGAATTCATCACAGAAGCTGATCCCGTGAAACTGCCAACCAGTTTATCAGCTGCCTTTCTTTGACTTGCCATGGCAACCGCATACGGATTGTCATGATGAGAGACTTTATTTTCAAAGTAGCTAGCAAACCTGACACAGAGGTCCTCCCTAGCTTAAACATTATTAAGCCATTAACCACCAGAAGTGTTTTGCTAGATGGCTCTTTAGGGATGCAGTAGAAGTAAGATTTCTTTGCTGCTTTCACTGCTTTGCTTAGATATGAGAACATGTTCTAGTGTGTAGGGTGCTTTCACACAGACATTGCTCTCATGTTTAATTGCTGCAATTTTCTTAAAGTATTATAAGGGCCAATCAGGCTTCACAACACTAGCATAAAAGTGGTACTTAGAAACAATAGTACTGAAGACCCATCTTAGCCAGTTGTGAAATTAGGGCCTCAATTATAGTTATGGGGTGGGGGGAGAGAGAGCCACCCAGAACATTCAGGAGTGCATTAGATTTCCAAAGTCTCTGAATAAGCCTGGCTTAGAATTTGACATTCACAATAGGGTTCTCATCTCTTTTCCTCTCTTGTCCTGGAGCAAAGACCGACTTAAAAGTTTATCCTGACAGTTGAGAGTATGAAGTCTTAATGCAGCACAACAAGGTTATCATCAGGATGGATATTGTAGTCTTCCAGAAGAATCGTCTTGAAGCTCTTTTACACTGATATTATAAAATGCATCAGATTGTTGAAATCTGACCTTACCATGTATAACTAAGAAAGAGAATCCTGTTGTCATGATGAAACCACCATCTTCTGAAGTTTGGTAGTATTCTGCAAAAGCATGGGCCCCACTAAGATTGTACCTAGAAATTTATGGAATCTAATGGATTGATGAATGCTCTTGGATATAGATGATGTGGTAGTCCCAGTTGTATACCCAGTTGCTTTCATGTTTGACTGCAGACATAGATCTGGAGGTAGCAAGGTCCTAGGCAAAAGTCAAGCCCCAACTCAAGTATGGTGCAGCCATTGGATTAAGCCCTATACAAATGAAAGAGATCACCTTTCCAGCCGCATTCAGCTTTATTTTAGAAGATTCAAACGTAATGGAATAAGTAAGTGATGTCTGGATCTGTGAGCTTGATTTCAACACAAGGCTTAAGTCTGCATGACACACATTGTTTCTCAGCCAGTTGCGTGACTTGTCTTCTTGGCGATGGTAATCCAAACAGTTTTGGTGGTAGGAGCTGAGATTTTTCACAGGGTGCAGTCTGCATCTCCACTGTGGGTACCCCAAGGTCTAGGCCCATGATCGGCAAACTCATTAGTCAAAAGAGCCAAATATCAACAGTACAACGATTGAAATTTCTTTTGAGAGCCAAATTTTTAAAACATAAACTATATAAGAAGGTACATTGTTATTAACTTAATTAGGGTACTCCTGAGCTGGAAGAGCCACACTCAAGGGGCCAAAGAGCCGCATGTGGCTCCCAAGCCGTGGTTTGCCTACCCCTGGTCTAGGCTGAGCAGATCATGCTTTCAAAAAAGCCACCAGAGGGGGTTGGTGCATGTAGTTAGAAGCAAAAGTGACAGATCAGGAATCTCACTTTACTGTACTTTTTTTCCCCCTTCCTCACTGGAACCAAATGGCAGGTGGTGGTGTAGGAAGCCACAGGTATGGATAGCTGCTGGCTGCAAAGTGAGGATGAGACCAGACCTCGTGCTAGGCAAATTTGCCATAGCTGGGTAAGCCCTGGGGCGGTTGCCCAGTTCACCTTATAGACGAGGCACTTTTGTGTGACTGATGGTCCTCCGTGTAATTACATTCATACAATTTTGGACTGAAGGCAGATGTAGGTGCTTGCTCTGAGGTAGCTCTAGTGCAGTGGTTCTCAACCTGGAGGTCGGGACCCCTTTGGGGGTCAAACTACCCTTTCAGAGGGGTCGCGACGGGTTTCCCTCAGCCCTTCCCTCCCACCTCCCACCTGCTCCACCCCCGTGGTTGGAGGTCTCAACAACATGAGGAACTCCATTAAGGGGTCTTGGCATTAGGAAGGTTGAGAACCGCTGCTCTAGTGGTATAAAGAGATCTACGCCTTCGTTGCCCTAGTGGGAATACATTTTATATTTGAGCACTATCAATTTGAATTAGATCCTTAGAACATAAAAAACATAAGAGGAGCCCTGCTGGATCGGGCCACAGCTCATCTGGTCCAGCATCCTGTCTCACACAGTGGCCCACCAATTGCTTCTGGGCTTCTCAAGCTGAAAACCTTCACCTGTTTTCAACACTCTGCAAATGGCCTTTAGAGGCATCCTGCCTGTTAAACACGCATCATAATCTGTATGGCTTGTTATATTTTAACTTCTTGTGTATATATGGCTAATGTTAGCTTGGGCCTAATGTTTACCGTATATGTTCCTTTGTGTGTATGTTAATATGTGCTCCCAGGTGTGACCATTTTTCTGGGAGCCTTTGGTTTAGCCTCCTAATTCCCAGCCTGAAACTCCACTTTTCTCATGTTCTTAAACACTGCTTTAAAGACAGATAGTGGCTTTCCTGAGGCTACCTGGTTAGACTGTGGCTGAGGTAAGATTTGAAATTAGTTTCAGTGATAAATTACTACCACACCATCTTTTCCTTAATCCTTAATTCTGGCATTTGGTTGTTGTGCTGGTGGTTTGTTTTACTTCCATGTGCTGTTCTACTCTGGTAGCAAGTATCTGCTCCTTTCTGCACTGGGCCTTAATCCAGATTATATCTTGGAATGGGGACCTCCCATCCACATGCTAGTGCAGGCTACAACAGCATGCAGATGGCAAGCCTCTATTCCAGGTTATAACCCAGAATAAGGCTCAGTGGTAGTCTGCACCGGTCTGGAGGTGGTAGGTCCGTAATCCAGAATAAGTTGCAATGCAGAAAGAGCCAATGTCTCCTGTGTGTGGTGCTGTTGTGGAATGAACACCTGTGATATATATTTAGGCTTGAGGCTAAATTGCTTTTTTTTTTTACTGCTAATTGAAAGATAAGGGCAGTAGATTTATTGAGTGGAACTGCATCTTTTGGAAACTCATTTTATACACATACATACTACTGCTCTTTTGTTCTTAAGATGTTATCGTATGTCCACTACACAGAAACTGTGATTGCTCTTGAGGTAACAAGGGATTGGGCTCCTAAACTAGAATATCGAAAGTATGAGTTGCTCGTTTGTAGAACAGAACTGTTATATGCGTGCAGATCAAAATGTTCTTTTGCCGTGCTTGTCCTGGGTTGTAATGGAAACCGGGACTTGCCTGAAGGTGAATGTGCTTCACAGAACACTATTATGTTGGCTTATAGTTCATTTTATGAGCAGAAAGAAATTTGTCTTTTAACTGCCACATAAAACAATGACTTCTGAAAACACAATCCTGAAGCTGATAGCAATGACACTGGTAAAACATGCGAAATGGTGGGAGAACATGAAACCAACACACACATGCATTTTTTTTTATTATTGTTGGGTATGTAAGCTGTGGCTGACGTCTGGTTGACTATATGGGCACCTCTGTGCAGATACAGAAGTGGTTTGCCATGGCCTACTTCCAGGGAGAAGCAGAGGATCAAACCAACAACCCTCTGCTTTCTAGGCAGTTTGCTGTGCCACTGAGCTACAGCCGCTCCCTGCACCTGCTTTGGTCAGGTACAGTTTTCTTTCAGTACTGCTGGCCCTTCTCAATTCAGATACATTTAGGCAAGTCAGAATATCCCACCCCAAGCAGTTTGTCCTCCTTCCCTGCTGAGTTACCAGAGTTGCTTCTAGCAGCAGTAGTGGCTGGTGGCTTAAAAGCGAGAAGATGTCCTTGTTCTGATCATGCGGGTAAATGGAGCATCTGCCTTGATGATAGCAAGAAGACCAGAACATAACTTCCTCCCTGTCTTAAGAACATAAGAGGAGCCCTGCTGGATCGGTCTGCAGCCCGTCTAGTCTAGCATCCTCGCTCACGCAGTGGCCCACCAATTGCTTCTGGGCAACACAAGCAGGAGGGCAAAACCTTTGCCTGCTCTCAAATCCCTGAAAATGGCCTTTAGAGGCATCCTGCCTATCTCTTCAACCTTAATCTTTCCTGTCCCAGGAGATCCTCCCCAGGATTACTCTTTTTACGCATAAACAAAAAGTAAGAATGCCACATCTGAATTCTGAAACAGTGCTAATAAGAAGAAAATCTTTCGTTTGCAGTCCATTGTTCATGATGCCTGATTAAAAAATTATGCCCTGTCCTTTTAAGTCACAGAAATAATTAGAAGAACAGACTGAAAAAGGTTACACTATTTTTTTTTTAAAGGTAGCCACCTTCTTTCTGGCTTGAGGAGGTAAGACAACCTTTTAGATGGGCATGATTAGTTAATTAAATTGTTAGAAATAAAAGCTTCCATCACAGCGTCCTTTCCTATACAGAGAAGATAACAAACAAAAAAGTAAAGTGAGGGGGGAAAGGCATTGGAAAATTAGAACAGACTGCATCTAATCCCAGTTTTGGTTACAGTGTAATCCTGAGTGTGTTGGCAGGCCTTACCCATGCTGTGCGTGCCATTGTATTGGCACCCTCTTGGGGAGTGCACTGCCACTCAAAATGGCATTAAGGGGAACAAGGCTTACTTTAAACTTTCTTGGATCTTTTTCTTAGTAGAGCTGACTCCAGCTGATGAGCGGAAGATGTAGGATCTTGTTTAGATCCCGCGTTTGCCTCTCGTCTCTGCTGGATGGCAGGGCAAAATTGCAGGGCAAACCTGGGCTTACCTTGTCTGGCATTTGCTCCTGTAATGTTTTGATGACATGAAATACCTAGAAGTATGCAAGCATCTGCTCTTCTGCAGTGGGTAATTTTAACCTGGTTTTGTCTCCATACTTGCATGGTTGGTATTTCCAACATGAAGAATCATGTGGAGCAAGTGCTGTGCAGGAAAGCACAGATTAAGTGGCTGTATTGGGGTTGCCATGGATATGTGTGGCAATCCCAGTATGGTGCCAAGATAATCCCAGGTTTTAGGCCCTGTCTGGATGCAGTCCGTCTTGCACAAATAGAATTAGATCTGCATCTCTACTCCCTGTTGTTCAAGATATTCCTGATATTGTTCAAGATATAATGGCTGCCGGTAAGGCTAAGGGCTGCTGGTGGCCACACTTGGGCCCTGGTCACACCTTTAGTTTAGGGTGACTTGAGGTCATCATCAGGTCATGTTACTCACATTATTTTTATTCAATTAGTTTTCCAAGCCAGCCTACCCCTGTTAGATCATTCTAACAGAAATCCTCTTTTCCAGAGGACTCAGCCCATCCTGCCAGGTGAAGCCGTCTTCTCTTCTTCAGTGTGAGCGGGAGTGGGCTGGGCTAAAGGAGGCTAAACTGTGCTGTGATGGGAGGGTGACATGTGCAAAGTTTGTGAAGCTCCTCCTCTCCTCAGTTTATGTATATGATTCCTCTGTCCAGCATTTTTCCGCAAATTATTATTTTTAAAATTACACAGAGAAGAAAAGCACACGAAAAAGGCAGAGTGTGTTGAGGTGGGAGCAGGCTTAAAAAAGAACCACAAACACACACCCTCGCAGTGGCAACCTATAAGAAAGGAGATAGATTTGATGCAGCAAAAGGGGTGGAGAGCCAAATGTTCCGTGGAGGAGGCTCAGATCGATCACGGAGAAAGGTGTGAGCAATGCAGCCCAGAGTGAAGACAGGCTGAGGATGACCTATGAAGATGACCTATAACAATCTAGGTATGAACAGAACTGGTATGACCTTAGTTCGAATTATGAATAGGATGTCCTGTCTCATGTAGGTGTAACCAGGGCCCTGATGCAGTGCTCCCAAGAGGGGGTGATCAGACCAGAAAATTCCTCCACCTCCATCTTCATTGGATGTGTAGTTTCTTCTATGTCTATAATTGTTTCTGGTGATCCTTTTAAGTGTTCTGTCACACTATGTACTGATTAAAGTGTTTCAATGTAAAAGTTGGTTAAAAATATAAAATCTTTTCCAGGTTTTTTTTAAAGCTTTTCTATTCAGTTGTCCCCACTAACCCCCAAAGACCATGAAACTTAAGACATGGCACTTCGTGTATATGTCAGTGGGCATAATTATAATAATTACTGTTTTAATCATGCATTTGTTTTATCCACATTATTAATTGCTTTGAAGCTGGGCATTTTAGCTAGTTCATAGGTAAATGGAATCATGTGCAACTGTGAATCAATGTGGTTTGTCAAGTTCTGTTTTTTAAACATACCCTAATGAAGAGGTAGCACACTACTTCACCTAAATGGTAGAATAATATGTGGGTAAACTAACTACACATTAATCCATGGATTTCTGCTAATCCTTGCACAGATCACATTTCACGAACCAACTAGATAACCTTAGTTTAGGCATGATCTCTCAGAGCCGTCCCTCATTTTTAGTTGATTATATAATGCTGATCTATCTCACCAGGAACATCATAAATACTATCAAATATTCAGAAATAGCACTAGATGTTAGGCATGTTTCCCGTCACCCTCACTGCCTCTGATACATATAAATAGAATCCATCATGTTCTTGTTCTCTCTCTTGTTTGGTTTGTGCCTTTTGCTTTCCTTGTTGCATGATTATGCATTTTGCTTTAGTGTGAATATGCAATAAGGCATCTCTTGTGAGAGCTTCCATTTCTTTTTAATGAGCCTGTTCAGAAGGATGATGGACAAGTCCTTCCCACACAGTTAAACCCACCAATCTAGTGTCCCATCGAAACAGAAAAACAGGAAAGAGCAGAATGATAAACACACACACAAGCCCACGTCAAAGTTATACAATACACTCTTTTCAAACCTAATTTTCTCAGTACGGTCTGCCCCACAGTTAAATAGTGTAGGGGTGTAGAATGGAAAATATGTATGACAATTTCTGTATTCTAAAACCTTTAAAACACCCTGGTTCATTTGATCTGCTTACTTGCTTGCTTCTTTATGCATCATAAGAAAGTGCTAAGAGAGATTGTGTCGCAGCTACATTATGCGAAATAGCGCTTTACAAAATAACAAAATGTTATGTTAGCTAATCCTGTTTGCACAACTTTTTGTGCTGTTTGACAACACAGCGTGGTCATGGTGGTCTTCCTTGATGGAATGTGTTTATACCTTTTCTTTGCAATGTGTTAATTCTTCTGCAAAAGGAGTATTTATTTTTCAGTCACAGCTGTCCTCTGAGATGTTTGAAATTATGTTCTGGCTGAAGAAGCCTGACAGATCAGATTTCTATATAGCCAAGTATTCTGCTACCCACAGGTACTAGCCACATGCCAAGAAAAAGGACACCAGTGGGACATGAGCCCCAACAAAAGCCTGCTGCTCTTGTTCCTATTGTTCCTCCTGCTCTTTGATCCAGGAGGTAGTCTTAGCCAGCCACCTGCTTTACATCTATTGGAAGCCTTATCTACCACAGATATGTCTAATGGCTTGTAAACCATGCTTAAGTAAGTGGCCACCATTGCATCTTATGGTAGTCCTGTGTGAAGCACTGTTTCCTCTTATCCTCAATCTCATGGCATATTGCCAGATTGGGTGATGTTTATAATACAGTGATAGCTGGTGTGGGGAAGGGCAGGGCCACTAAAAAGAAATGGCATGAGGCATTGGAATGTTTATTATTTTATTTATTTAGTTAAAATATTTATATACCACTCCATGTGAAAGATCTGGAAGAGGTTTACAGTAGAGATCTAAGAAGAAGGTTAAAAGCAGACAAAACCAGTCATGAATTAGGTAGAACTAATGACGGCTGGGCGCTCTAAGGCTGGAATTGTTGGCAAACGCACGAGAAAACTGAGCCTGCTGAACACATTTATGAACACACACCTTCTTATCCTGAAGGAACAGCATCCCCTCCCAAAATAGTCACTGTCATTGTTTAAACTAATTTATTGTATCTGTTTTTATAGTGATTTTATTGTGAGCTGTCCTGAGAGCTTTGGGTATAGGGTGGGATGGATGGATGCATGCATGCATGCATGCTTAGATGGGTAGGGCACTATACGTTGGGATCTTCATTTAGATCCAGTATTTAGATCCCGAAGATCCAGATTTACTTAATCTGGATTAACTACGGTAAGTGCGGTAACAGCCATATTTTCATAAAGATACATGTTTAAGTAAAATAAAGAGAATAGATTATCATCATTGAGTGCCTTTGAATGCAATTTTATCATATACTTAGGACTTTATAACAATACACTGAAACTAGAAATCTCAGTTACAAATCTGAATTATTTAAAGACAAAATGCTAAACAGCATATCCCATTTCCATATATTACCAGTATTGTTTTACCTCCACAAAAAAGTTCCTGGCGTGTAGCTGTTGGCATCTCCCATTTTAACAGCTAGTTCTTAAGGAACAGCCTCAAAACCATCACACCCCTCCTCCAGGTCTCTGGTGCTGCAGAAAAGGTCAGGGAAGTTGAGGGGGGGGGGTCCTACCATGGTGAGCTCTGCAGAAAGCCAACCCTTAGTGCAAGCTAAAAGATCTCTCCTGTGAGCTTTCTTCAGAAACCTGGGGGAAAGGAGCTCTGTGCACTGCTGGGCCCTAGCTTAGATGAATGCCAGGTTACGGTCTCCGGTAAGCACATTGCCAAGGAGACACACTTTTTCATTTGGCATGTTGAGAATAAAGAAGTGGCTTTGTTTAGTTTTGCTATGCTTTTTGCTCCATTTGGTTATTCCCAGTCTTTTGGTGGATAGGTTGCAATGTATTGTTATATTCTTACAGATCAAAATTTAAGTGGATAGGTTGATTTCCTTTTAACCATATTTGTTTAATGAAAGTTCTGTAAAATTAAATACAGTGTTAGGCAGCAGGTTATGTTTATTAAAATGCGTAAGTGAATGGAGACATCTTAACACGGCCCCTAAAAGCTTTCAGTTCAAATACTAACTTCTTTAGTGTTTTATGTATTTTCTGCTCTACCCACCCTCAAGTCCAGTGAATAGTCTGGAAATAGCTTTTGTATGTTCATGGGATTAACTGATAGAATAGGAGGTGTGAAGTATCAATTCACGATTCTAAAAGTGGGAATGTTCCCCTTTCCTTTTACCAGTACTTTTTTTAAATGTAATACAGGGTGCAATCAGACAGGGCTTTATGTCAACCACAGATTTTAGAAAACTCATCCCTTTTGAAGACCAAAATTTGAAGATCAAACATTAAAAGAATCCTTTGTTTCCTGCCAATGGATGCGTCCTGACTTGTCAATTACTGTGCAGCGGAATGTGCAGCTGCATTGGAGGCATCGCACGCAACGACTGCTGGATCGTAGTGGTGATGCATTATTCCAGTGCCATTGCAAATTTACTTAATACTGATTTAACAGCGCTCCCTGCACAGTATTAAGAAACTTCGAATCTTCCCACCAGTCCAGATGGAACGGCAAGAAGAGCCGACAAGAACAGGAAGGGCAGCTCAACTCCCATGGGCTGCCTCGTCCCACGTGATGCATGCACCAACACAAACTCCCGCAGCTTCTGATGAAGCTACAGGAGGCTGATCTAGTCCAGACAGTGGGACGTAGCTTTGCAGCAGGCAAGCTGCAATTTTTCCTACAACTGTGGATTTATTCTGCTAGTCTGCTGATTGGCTGCTGCCTGCCTGCTTTTCTAGGCCCCTGATTGGTCACTGACCAGCAGCATTTATTCCCATACTACAATTGTCCTTTCCCAGTGCAACTGAAGTAAAGAGTTGCCCTTGGTCTCATATTTTCCTGTCTGAGAAAGGGATAAATGGCATTCTCAACTCCAGTTCTCCCAGGTGGCGGCCCTTTAGGCTAGTCTCAACAGCCACCGTAAACAGTCTTAGGATTTAATATGAGTGCACATCTTAATATATGTGTTAGCCTGCTAAAAAATACTACAAATTTTAATCTTCCTCTGAACAGAAGTCAGGGCTCATTAAGGGTACTGAAGACTTCATGGGAGGTGCTGAACAGACAGATAAAGGGCAACAGTATCTAGAATGCTTCATTACTAACCTTGCTAAATTCCTACTTAGCCTTATTTATAGACTATGTTTATTACTTTCATACAATAGTATCGCTATTGGAGGTCAAAACCTATAATTATTTGTTCTGTGATCCTCAGTAAACATAAATCGGAAACTGTAAGTTTCAGGTGGGGTTGAGGAACATACAAAAAAGGAACACTGTAATTTTCATCCAGTATATTAGTAATTATCTACTTTTAAGTTGGGCATGGATTTATATAACATTAATTATTTTTTTCTTTTGTGGCTTTATTGCTGTGATTGACATCCTGCCTGAATAAGGAATCTCTTAATCTTGAAAGCTTGTATGCTTGCTGATAGGAATTCTTCTTTATCTTCTTTGTGCCATGTGATTATCTTTTATTCCTGCAAAAATTATTCCTTTTTCCTTATGGCTGTACCTTGCCATTCAGCAATGGCTGCTGCTCTGAGCACAGGAAATCCATTTAATTCAACTGGACTTGTTTGTGAGTAAACATGCCAGCATCCGGTATACACGCAGGAGGTCTGAGGTTTGGTCTTTCTTACTTTGCAGAAGATGACCACAGGCAAATCTTTTCCACATTATTGCCAAGAAAACTGCATGGATTTGGTCATGTAGTTGCCAAGAGTTGAGCTCAACATGGAGGTGTCCTTATCTTTTTCAAAAATGTTTTAAAAATCAGCTGTTAATTGTAGATTCTTTAAGCATTTACATAGTATTTATATTACCGCTCATCAGAAGGATTTTTAAAAAGAAGACAGTGTCTACAAAACACTTTACAAGTATGTGTATTGTCCCTACAAATTGGCCACCTCCAGACGGTACCTGGATATCCTGCCAGCAAGCAATAATGCAGAATATTGTCCCTCTGCCATTATTACTGGTGCTGTCTTTGTGCGTTAAAGGCTGCCTCCAGACAAGCTGAATAAATCCACAGTTAAATCTAAAAGTGCAGTATGCTCACTGCATAGCAAAGTCCAAGGGTCCCGACTGGAAGGGCAGCTCTGTTGTTTCTCCTACTGAAGCTGCGAGAGTTGAGTCGGGGCATACTGTCATGTGGGTTGAGGCAGCCAATCAAATTTTGAGGTACCTTTTCTGCTTAGTCAGCATCTCATGTCCTTTTCTTGCCGTCCTGCCTGCATTGGCTTGAAGCTTCAGATTATCAAAATACTGCACAGTGAGTGTCGTGGACCCAGCATTAAGGTAAATGCGCAGTCCTAATTGTATAATGCAGTGCCATGATGAGCAATCAATCATCATATATGACGGCTTAATCAGGACCTTGCATTCCAATGTGTAATATAAACGTGTCTGGATGCGGCCTTAGTGACATGCATATCCAGGTATTCAGCAGGCACTAAATACCCAGATGTATGCATCACCACCACCATGCAGGCGTGGCTGACTGTTTCATACTCCATGTGTACACAGTGGATGGAATGAAAATAGTGGCTGAGTCCAGAAGGTGGGGGTTAATATGCTATTGCTAGGAAACCCGTCACCAGAGCTGGGCTCGCTAGCAATAGTTTTTTGGACTTCTTATGGAAGATACATTGGAGCTATGGTAGGGTTGCCACAGATATGTGTGACTACCCTATCAGAGTAGCACCATAATGGCACTATATTCCCCCCATCTGGATGGGGCCACTGATACAGTCCCCAAATTAGGATACTTTTGTTGTATCAGCATTTTTCCATCCCTAGGAAGAAGCTACAAGGGCTTGTTCTGGTCTCTTGTTTCTCACACTTGAGACCTTTCCTAAGAACAGAATGATGGAAATATCATGTATCTGATACCTGAGCTTCTCAACAAGCAACCCAGTTTTCAAGGTCAAAAGTAGTATTCTGTTCAAGCCTAGCAGTAACACTTAAACAGGATCCTCCACTGGGAACTGCAGCACTTAGTGAATGAATAAATAGATGGGCTCTTCTTTAAAATTTGTGCAGTCGAAGTCACCAGATTTCATTTCACAACCTTTGCTTTGGTTGTAGGAAGAAAAGACTCCAAGAATAAACAAAATATAATGGGGATATGTCGTGATGTAGTTTTCTTAGCATGTGTACTACAGTTCCACCTTGAAAATAATTGCAGTTTTACAGCAATAGTCTAGAATTTGAAGGACACAAAAAGGAAGAAAGTCAAAACACGTTCAGATGAGAGCTGTTATTTCCATCCCTTGTGGGAGCACAGGAAAGATGAAGGACTCGGTGAGTCTTGTTGACCCACAGTAGATCACTTTGTAGTGGCAACATGGAGCAGATAATGAAGGTGAAGGAGTGTCTGGAGGCTTTCCCTGTTTGAGAGTTTGTTTATGGCAACAGCAGTGGCACATTTGTGGCTGGCTTGGAGTTGATAACGGCCGGTTATTGCAGAGAGCATAATTGTCATTTCTGCTGACAACCGTTGTTTTCATTCTTCAGCCGTTTGGTGGGGATTTCAAATTGCATCAGGTATCCTTGGAAGAAATGCTTCTAGAATTAGTAATTTGGAGTTGTGCATGCTAGTATAAAATGTACCTGGTTCCCCTTTGGAAACCAGGTGGATACTATTAAGAAGCTCAGACTTTATTGCTGGCATGTGCCATCAATCTGTACCCATTGAGATTCAGTATGCCCAAAGAATTTAAATTAAGACCCATGTTGTGTGACTCCAAGATACAAAACTTCAGAGAAGACAGTACCACTAACAAACTACTATCCTTCCTAGGTAATGAACAGTTGATCAACACTGCCCCAAACGCTCTTCCTGTAGGTGGCTATTAAGTCTGACAACTTTTGCTATTGTTGCTGTAACAGCCAAACCACTACGAGAAAAGAAAGAACCATTTACCTTGGCTGTGTTATGACAGCATTTTGTCAAGTATCATGACAAAGACAGAAAAAGGTACTATTTTTTTTTAATTTGGGTAGAAATATTGTGTTGAAGGATCTGCATGAGCATGACTAGTTTGGCCTTGTGGTTAGAGTCCTGGAATCTTATCTGGAGTCTTCCCAGTTCAGCTCCAGATGGGTGACCTTGGGCTAGTCAAAGATGTCTTTCTGAGCTCTCACAGCCCCACCTACCTCACAGTGCATCTCTTGTTGGAGAGAAGAACAGGAGGTCTGTCAGCCACTTTGAGTCCCCTTGAAGGGTGAGAAAAGTGGGTATAAAAGCAAATTTTCTTCTTAACCTGCTTTTGAGAGATGTGTCCCTAGCGTATGGTCCGAATGAAATCCTGATAATTGATTTTTTTAACATTATTTATAGAAAAGACACATTTCCTTCAAGCTAGACTATTTTCCAATATCCCCCCCCCTTTTCCCCCCTTCCATCCTGTCTCCAGAGAGAAGCCAGGGAGATTTTGAAAATGTATTATTTCTGGGTACTCAGAAGGGACAACAGGTTGGAACAAGGATAACATGTAGTTAAACAAATGCCCAGACAGGTCTGTCTACTCCTTCTCTACAATCATAGAGCCTTCTGTAGAAAGCGATGAAAGATTGCTGTCCTCGGTTTTGTCCCTTAGGTGGCAAGGTCAATTCTGTTTTTGTATCCAGCAGGATTTAGGGGGATTTGTTTTGTTTTATTCCTTGTAAACCATGTAAAGTTTCTGGAATTCACAGTATATAAATCTAATACCCAAATGTATTTTTTTCAGTTCCAAAATGGAATTCTCCCACCCACTAGAATGAATGTCAGCTAGTCACATGTTACGAGAAGTTGCATGGTGCTCTTTCTGCACTAGGCCTTATTCTGGGTTATATCTTGAAATAGGAGCCCGCTCTCCACATGTTAGTGCAGACTACCTCAGACCCCAGGCAAAATCTGCCATAGTGTGCACCAGTGTGAAGATGGCAGGTCCCCAGTCTGAGATAAAAACCAGAAAAAGGCCCAATGCAGAAAGGGCCATGATTTCTTCCAAGGGGTTTTGGTCTACATAAACTTTAGTAAGCAGTATTCTGAAAGATTTCATCATAGTAAGTGTTAACAGTCCAGTTAACAGAAGAAGCATGAATGTGACTAGCCCAAGGTCACGTCCCCAAGCAATTTAAAGTCTGCTAAAAATCTTCTTTTGCCTCTGAGCGCCCCCATGCCAGGGTTTTTAACGAGCTTCCAGCTCTACAAAAGCAGGAAAACTCGCGACAAAATATGTGCCCTTTAAAGAAGAGTTTCAGCGCTCTTTCTGGAAGTCGCGGGTTTTCCTCACAACATTTACCTTGGGGACGCTCCGTGGCAAAAGGGGCAGGGATTGCTGCCTGCACACACAGCCATAAAGCATTCACACTTCTCCCAGAAATGCTGCAGCTTCCCTTCCTTTCCTTTGTAAAGGTCAGAACTTTCAAAGAGCCAGAATTGCTCAGAATTGCAACATGGTTATCAGGTGTGAAGTGGGTGATCTGTGAAAGTGTTAAGAGTAAATGAGCGCACAATCGCTCATCCGGCACGGGAAGCCATTTCAAACAGAGAACAGAGTGAAAGTAAGTGCTGAGAGTGAATGAGCGAGCGATCACTCTTTGCCGGCACAGGAAGCCATTTCGGGGGATGGAGATCTGGCTATTTTTCCTTTGAACAAGAGAGGGGGCGGGGAGAAAAAGATGCGGGGAAAGAAAACACGCTTCTGTGGGGACGGAAGGTGCGTTTTAAACCCACCTTTTTCTGAGCCTCATACGGACGCTTATTCCGGAAGTGCAGGGCACTTTTAAAGTCCGTTTGAATACAGTGACAGTAGAGGGAGACTAGAGAGGCAAATAAGTCTTTTGGGGATTCAGCTCAAGTGTTGCATGGGAGAAGGAAAGTTCCTGAGGGGAAGCATTTTGGAACAGTGCTATTTCTCTCTCTGCTGTTTGGCAGAAACACTGTGCTTCTAACCTTGTGGACGGTGAATATGGCTATGAATATGACTTCAGATAATTTCGTCACTAATTTAAAGAACCCAGGTAAATCCAGTATCCTTTATTTCAAGAGTTTTCTTACAGACCTTCTTGCAGAATTATATTTTTTAGCTGTGCGATGTGACTGAGGGTGGTTTTGTTTTCAGTACATTAGATCTGCAGCTGTTTTCCTCACCTTTTCATCCTGTGTCCCACTCACTGTGAATGTTGCGGTGCTTTCACACCGGTGTGACTGTGGTATCACAAAACTACAAACTAATGACTCCCAATTTTTTCCCTTCACATACCAAAGGGAGTTAGATGCCTGATTTTTACCTCTTGGTGAGTGGATTAATTAAATGGCTTAAAATGAGGATAGTATAAAAACAAGCCTTAATTGAAATCCTAATGGCCACAACATTTGATGTAGTTAAAATCTGTGTGTTTGTGAGCGCATGCAAAGTTGTTCATTTTCTCACGTACTGTTCTGATGTATCTTATTTGGTTTCCATTTTTCCAACAATGATTTAGTGTTTTATCTGTAATGAATTCAGTATGAAAAGACGAAGTTAGTTAGTTAGTTAGTTAGTTTGTTTGTTTTGGGGCAGCTGCCACCATCATAATAGCACGACAGACAGTCTTTGTCACTAGGAAAACCCCTGAGCTTGTGGGAGGCAGATGAGAAAGGCAGTGATGCAGGAACCAGTGTTTCAAAATGAGAGAATCTGGTATTTTGCTAATGCTGCCTTTGAGAGCAGGAAACAATTATTTGGTAGTGATCATAACGACCACTTGGGCACCATTTTCACGAATGTGAGATGAAAATAGAATCTTGGGCTGTGTAGTGCCTTTATTTGTTTTTCTCAGCCCAAAATGCATATTAAAATTAGTGCCAGCTAATTTTAAAGAAAACAATCTAACAAAGGATACTTTTGTTGTTGTTCATAAACTCCTCTTTTAAAAGACAGAACTGAGGTGTTTATTTTATGTATAAAATGTTATGTATATATATGTCATTTTTTTATTGGATATGTTTGTTGTTCCACTCTTTGGTGAAAGAGGTGTTATAAGTAAATGTTATTATTATTAGTAGGAGGAGGAGAAGGAGAAGGAGGAGAGGGGTTTTTTTAAGGTACCTCACTTTTTTTACCCCTAAGGAGACTCAAAGCAGCTGACAAACTTTCTGTTCTTATCCCTGCAACAGAAACCCAGTGAGGTAGGTGGAGCTCTGAGAGCTCAGAGCTATGTCTAGCCCAGGGTCTTCCAGCTGACAGTGTGGAATCAAATTGGGAGACTAGCAGATAAGAGTCCTGCATTCTAACCACAAGACCATAGTAGTAGTAGTAGTAGTAGTAGTAGTAGTAGTAGTAGTAGTAGTAGTAGTAGTAGTAGTAGTAGTAGTAGTAGTAGTAGTAGTAGTAGTAGTAAAATAATGTGAATGTAGAAACACCTCTAGGCTTCTTCATGAGTTCTAAAATAATACTGATGCTGTTTCATTGCCTCATCACCATTAACACTGTCCAGATAGGGCAGTCTTAAGATACAAAACCACCTCCATAACAACACCTTGGCTATAAAACATCACAGAAAGCGGGAGTTCTATTCTCAGGCTTCCTGTCATAATTTATGTGATGATGTCATCAGCTTTATTATTATTATCATCAACAACAACAAGAAGAAGATCATCAACAACAAAATTTGCAAGGCAATGAATTCAGACTAGTGGAGTAAATTGTGAGCATTTGAAAACAAAATGAAATCACCATACCCAGTTTCAGCATACTATTAAACAGGAAGGACAATTTTATTAAATCAAACCATTACATGCAAGTGAAAACAGATACATCCCTGACATTTAAAAGATGTGAGGTCCAAAGCTTCACTAGTTTCCTTGGATAAAGAATCCCACAAACAGGGAGCCACCTCTGCAAAAACCGAATCCCAAGACGTTTCTAAGGACAGAGAAAACTAGTCACCAGATCTCAGTGCGTGCCGTCTTGCCTTTCCCGGCCTCAGTTAGAACGTAATGTACCTACGTAGTGATGCAGTCCTATCAGACCTCTTCTCCCCGCATTTTATCCCTGAACTAAGCAGAGTCATGGTTGATGAACTTGTTTGGGGGTGGGGGCACCACTGTCCCTACAGTTTTGGTCCCCCAGCTGCCTTCAGTCCGTCTCACCCTCAGTCCTCTCATCAGCCATCCCTGCACCTGCTCTCTCCTCCTCCTCCTCCTCCTTGCTCTCCCCCTTGCCCATCTCACCACCATCCTCCACCCTCTTTTTGGTCTAGTGATTAGGGAGTAGGATTTTTATCTGGGAATACCAGGTTTGATTCCGCCCTCCCCCATGAAGCCAGCATTCTTCTGAGCTCTCACAGCCCTGCCTACCTCTAAGGTGTTCTCTTGTGGGAGAACAGAAGGTTTGTCAGCCACTTTGAGTCCCCTTAAATAGGTGAGAAAAGCAGGGTAGAAAATCCAACTCCAACTCCTCCTCCTCCTTCTTCTTGCCCTCCTTAAGGCCATCTTCCTGCATTCCGTCTCCTCTCTTCACTGCTGTTCTTTTTCCCACTTTGCTTGTTCACTCCCCCACTGTCACCTGTCTGCTGCTTTCCTTCCATTGCTCACTTGATTGCTGCACCCACCGTCCCCTTCATACGTGCTTATCTGTTCTATCATACCTCTTAACAAATCGTCTGTCTGCTCAACCCACCTCTTTTCGGATGTCAAAGAAATTGGAAGGCAGGTGCTTTTTTGCATGGTTTCTTAGGGTCCCTTTGGGCAGCCCAGAACGTTGGGATTTTTTTTAAAAAATCATTTCCATTTCATTTGTATACTCCCTTCCCAAAAGAAAATTTGCCCAAGGTTCCAGTCCCACAAAGAATCACCTCCTCCAAAATGTCAGTGCGCAGCCAGGCTGGAGAGTCATCCAGAGAGCAGGTCTAGTCTGCGATCACTAGGCCACCATCACCCTGGAGGGATGGAAAGGTTCACCGCCTCCTCCTCCTCAGAATGGGTCTCTAAATGTTTTGGAGTAATGATGCTGCTGGATAAAAAGAAAGTAAGACGTTTTCACCCATCAAATCTTATTTCTCATGAAACTTAACAGTTATAATAATACTTGACAGTGATATGTTTCAGTGAAACCTTCAAGTTAAGAATAGAGAAAAAATGACATTTGCTTCTTTCTTCTCAGCAGAGACCCTTCTGGCTGCAGGAGTTATATAGGGGGACAATTTGGAGGTCTCTCAGTGGCAAATCTCACTGAGCTAAGTTTATGCACAAGTAACCTCACCCACCATTGTGGGTTAGTCATTTAATTGCTATTGAAGTCCAGGCTTTTGTCCCCTTGGAATCTAGCGAAGGGTCATGAAATCCACCACTAGAAGCCCAGGAGGTCAAATAGAGCTGCATTTATGTAATGGAAGAAAAAAAATGGAATTTTCTGATGGTGTTGTCATTTGCAAAAGGGTGCTGAAGATCAGGTATTTCTCCCAAATGATTACTATGAGAGCGAGAATTCTCTATTGCCCTCCTGTATTTTAATGAAACTGAGAATCCTTTCTGAGGTTGATGGTGACGCATCTTTGCTAGTATAAAGGAAGGGGAGTAACCAAGAAGAAACTGCAGAGGAGGCAGTCCAGGAACACCTTCCCCATAGGAATGATATATCCTGAGCATTTACACACAATTATCTAAGCCCTAAAGCTTTCTGAAGACCAGAGGGAAGGAAAGTATTTGAATTAAAGACATTTTGCAACATAGAGATTATTAAATATATTTCTGCACAATACTAAACCACAATACATGAACAAGTACTTATTTTTATTTTGAATTTGTATATAGGTTTATGTACCATAGAAAGAGTAAAGTAAAGTAAAGTAAAGTAAGTAAAGTAAATAGCAGAAAAACAGCAACATTGTAACTATTCTAATGGACGAAAATTTAATATGCATAAAACTCAATAATCCATTTCATATAACATTGCAGAGTTATAAGAAAGCAGTTATAGGAATATGTCAAAGGGAGGAACAGCAGAGTAACGTTTGATAGGCAAAACACACAAAGGCTGTGACCAAACACAACAAAAAAGCATCTCTGGGTGGCTTAGAGAAGGCTTGGAGGTAGGATTTTTACACACCAGTCTGCCCCTGTGAGCCAGTTTGGTCTAATGGTTAAGGAGCCAGACTCTTATCTTGGGAATATTGGGTTTGATTCTGCCCTCCTACATGAAGCCAGCTGGGTGACCTTGGGCTAGTCACAGCTCTCTTTCTGAACTCTCACAGCCCCACCCACCTCACAGCGTATTCTGTTGTGAGGAAAAGAAGAAAAAGCTTTGGCAACTGCTCTGAGTCCCCTTAAATAGGTGAGAAAAGTGGGTACAAAAGTCAATTCTTCTTCTTCTCCTCCTCGCCTGAACAGTCATGTGCTAGAAAAGGTTGGACATGAGGGACACATGCTATCTCTCTGAGGGACCTCTGATGTTCCCTTTTTGTTATGTCTGAACACAGCCTAAGAAGGAGAGTCAGACAGAAAATTATGGGTGATGTGATGGAGAAAAGAGTGCTGAAGATATGGTTAGATGTATAGCGTTTTACTCAAAGAATGGAACCAAAGATGTGGCTGATCTCAGAAGATAGCAATTTGGTCAGCAATTCTCTGGAAAGTTCAACTAAATTTCTGAGAGGCAGGATGTCTCTGAAGACCTTTTTCAGGGAGTTGGGAGCAGGTGAAGGTTTTGCCTTCGTCTTCTACTTAGGAATGCCCAGAAGCAATTGGTGGGATGCTGTGTTATGGGCTGTGGCCTGATCCTGCCGGGCTCTGCTTATGTTCTTAAATAGCAAAAATGGGCTTTTTTACCTTGCCCCATGGTGAAAATAGTCCCTCTACTGCTTCCCTCATCTGATTGAAGCACTCAAGTATGCAGCTAAGGGTAGTCCTCTTCCATCTGTTTAATTGCTGCTGCTGCTTTGGACCTGTGTTGCTACTGCTTTAGGTCTTTCTTAGCCACCTGCCCCAAGTTCCCAGTCATGATACTAAGGGTGCGTTCCCATGGTACTAATTTGTATCTCTATTGCCCCCCCACTGGAGTGGATTAAAGAAAAGCGGGTTAAATCCGGATTTAAGCGTTCCCAAGGGGGTAAGCAAAACACGCATTTAAAATGAACCGACCGTCCCCAAGGAAGCGTGTTTTGTTTACCCGCATCTTTTTCTCCCCGCCCCTCGCTGTTTCATTGGGTGATCGGGCGGAAGGAATTTCCAGCTGCCGAAACGCCTCCCCCCCAGCCAGCGATCCTGCAATCCTTTCCTTCAAAAAGACCAAAAGAAACATTTAAAACTTCTCTGTTCGTCTCCCCTGCTTGCGAAGACTGCAGCCGGCACTCTTTATAAGATCTCCACCCAACCAGCTCTTTTACACTTTCACTTTCACGGAAGCAATTCATCACAATGTATCTTTGCTGTTTCTCTTTGGGATTGGAAAGAGTAACAGCAAAGAGAAAATGCCTGCCTAGATAGCTGTTTGCATAGATCGCTGGCTGGATGACAGGCAAAAGAGAGAGAGAGAGAGAGAGATGATCTCTCCGGCCGGCAATTCCCACCTGGGAGAGAATCCCTGCCCCTTTTGCCACGGAGTGATCCCATGGAAAATGTTGCGCTGAAAACCCACGTCTTCCAGAAAGTACTGCTTTAAACAGGTATTTTTTTAAAGTGGGTTTTCCCCATTAGCGTTGCTGGAAACCCGGATTAAAGCCGTGCATGGGACCGCTCCGTGGCAAAAGAAGATTTTCAGCAGACTTATTATTGCATGGGAACGCAGCCTAAGTGTTGCTGAACAAGGGGTTCTTTATTGGTGCTGCATAGTGGTCAGATAATAACTAGGTTACACAGCCCCTCCCAAACTAATGTCTCTTAAGTACCACAGTTGCAACATTACCCTTTGATCTTCTGCACCCAGGTTATACCCCAGCTTTGCATTTCCTTGGGAACCATCTGCCTGCCATACAGCTGTCAGCTTACTTTCCTGCAGTAGATCTCAGAATATGAGCACAGTGGAACACAGGAAGCAGGCCAAAGTTTCATCACAGCCTGACGTACCATAACTGAGCATGTAAGACCTGGGCCCCTGCAAATATCATAGAACTAGCATGAGCCCAAGCCGGCATAACCCCAGTAGGAAGTATGGAAAGAGTAGTCCCAGAAGTAGCTGGAGAGCAAAATATTAGATATCTGTGCTGTAGACTAACAGCCAAGTTCGTGTAGTAATCCAGGCTTATCTCTCCTTGTATACATTACATGACCCTGTCCTGAGAAATGTACTAGCTTCCGTTTCCTTTATGGGTATTTGTTTTTTTAATCAGATGTTTGTCTTGCACTTTCTGCACGTAAGTGCTCTCCAGGTAGCTAAGATACAATAAAAACAGTACAATCGCAAGTCAATAAAATTAGCAGAGCAACAGAAAGATATTGAAAAGTTGAAACACCAAATAAAATGATAACAGTGACTTCAAAGATTTTTAAAAATGGAACACTTTTTGAAACCTGGGAGGATTATTGTTCTTAGTTTTGTTCTCCTAGAACTAAATAAGATAGGCACCTTGCAACCTTCATCAAAGGTGCCTCCAGATGCAGATGCAGATGAAAAGCCGTGATTCCCCTGGCATTATATTGGGCATGCCACACATATCTGTGGCATTCCCAATATACTCCTGAGATACAAAGGCGATATCCCAAAACACCACTATTATGAGAAATCCAGCACCAGTGTTGAGTTTCCTATAATAAGGATTGCTTACCTCTGTTTGCTGGCTCCTTGTGTTATTGTTCCTGTCCCAAATACCCAAATGCTAGCCAACTGCAGGAGAGGGGGGGGGAATCAAAGAGAAGTGGGCAGATGCTTGACTAACATCTGGGTATTTGGAACAGGAAGAATAACACAATGAGGAGGCAGTCAGAGGTAAGAACCCGGGATTGCCTCCTAGTATTTTAGACTGCAGGATCTAAAGACGATCCCACAACTGTCACTTGCCATCAAGGCAAGCCTTCTAAAGGCAGAATACTTCTACAACCCTAAGAAGACTTGAGTGCTATGATAAGCCTCTTAATACCTTTTTATACAACTTAAGTTAAGTGGATGCCTGGGTGAAGAGATATGCCTTAATTAGACTTCTGAAAGTCATAACTGTGGGTATCTCAGAACATCAGAGGGGAAGATGTTCTTCAAGGAGGGTGCCCAACTTGCAGTCCATCATAAGATGACATTCCATAATTTAGGGAACCCACAACAAGGTCTTTTCAATGATCTCAGGGCTTTTCCCCCAAGCTTATAACAGGGAACGTGCTTTTTATCACATGCCGTATTATGTGATATGTTCTTTGTAACCACGATCTGTGGAGACTTTCGCCCTACATTGATGTTTCAAAGCTTTCTTACGCCTAGGAGTCATGTTTCCTAATGGCTCCTGTTAGGAAAGGCTTGAGTTTTAGATTAGGACACTTTGATTTTTAAGGCATTTTAATCCATTCCTTGGATTCAACTTAATACCGCAGGGTTGAAGGGAATTTTGTAATTTAAACACAAGACAAAGAAATGAAAAGCTATAATCTTGGAGAAGGGGGTTCCTTTTATGAGAATCTTGGTTTTCATTAAATGGCTCTTTCATACAACTGCAAAGGTAAATTTCGTAGCAAATGGGGCCGTATCTGATGAACTCTCAGGGGTCAGATTTCATTGCTTTTGTTGCTTTGCCCTACTCTAGCCCAAGGAGAAACATTTGCAGACTTCTGTTTGTTGTGCATAATTTATACATGTTATAGAATTCTGCTTTGCTCAGCATAGAATTTAGGTTACATAGAATTTGGTCCTACATTCAAAGAGTCAAGTTTTCTTTTGTCTTTTAAGGCAGAGTACACAATGCAGAACAGACATCTGAGAAAACTGTTAAGTCACTGAGACTATTTTTCCAAAATAACCTTTTTCTGGATTTTCATTTTAGTGTGAGCTCTTGTGATTGTGAAAGGTAATTTGTTCCCTGTATTGTTCTGATGGATGCTTCAGCATATAGAAGAAACTGAAGCATAAGAATGCAGGCAGTGACCCTTGGAATGCACAGGGCTGGTTTAACATTCAGAAAGCATATTCATACAGTCACTGTGTATTTAGCCATCCTTGGTTGCTTGAAGGCCCTGGAGTGGTCTTTGTAGTTGCTAGTTTCTGTGCTGGTTGGAGTAGAAAGGAAAAGAAGCAACCCTTCTTTACATTAACTAGAGAATTTAGGCATCTGACCACTGAAAGTTAAATCTTACAATAGCTCTTTCTGGTGCCCCTATGCCCCAACACTGTCTACTGAACCTTCGGCCTTGAAAACTGTGTATTTCATTGAAGAAATGTGTCATTCTGTGCTTTTGGTTGGGAGGAAGAAAGGAGTTTCTGGCAGCATCTAAGATCACTCCAAGGGCCTACAAGTTATTCATTTTAAGAACTAGGAACGTTGCAGTCCTGCCTTCAAAACAAATTAGACATTGGGCCCTTGCATGACCCTGGGGAGCCATTTAAAAATTAAAATACAAGCAGCAAAAGGCAACAGAGAGTGGTCCTATCTGGTTTGCTTTAAAGCAGTGTGATAAGCGTCATTTCTTTATTCGGATTTTTATCCCACCCTATACCCAAAGGTCTCTGGGTGGGTTATAACAGTAGTCAGCAAACACATTAGTCAAAAGAGCCAAATATCAACAGTACAACAATTGAAATTTCTTTTGAGAGCCGCATTTTTTAAACGTCAACTATATAGATAGGTACATTGTTATTAACTTAATTAGGGTACTTGTAAGCTGGAAGAGCCATGCTCAAGGGGCCAAAGAGCCATATGGTTTGCCTACCGCTGGGTTATAACATTGAAAACCAAATGTAAAATGAACATACTAAAACAATAACAGGGCCTGAAAGGGGAGGAAAGGCTGTTTCCTTATTTAGCCAAATGCTGGGGCACAGAGGTGCATCTTCATTGCTCTCCTGAACATGTGAAGTGAAGGTGCCCAAAGCACCTCAGTAGGGAGACCATTCCATAGTCTAGGAGCCATCACTGAGAAGGCCCTATCCTGGTAAAGCTAGCGTCAGAATCACCACTCCAGGTCCCATTCAAGGAACATAGGCAGAGAGTAGATGAACTATGCTCTCAAGGCTTATTTGATAATAGATTACAAAGATCCTAGGGCAACTCAGTGTATAATAGGCAGTCTGTCCCCATTTCATCCATCATCCCATATGATGATCAGGTTGGTCTGATCTTCCCCAAACAGCTAACAGTTCTCAGCAGTACTCTCAGCCTGGGTTAGGGAGTCACCACAAGAGGAAAGCAGCATCTGTGATGAAAGCTAACGGAAATGGCTGGTTCTGGGAAAGGGACAAAGATGGCAGCACAGTGGACAAGATGCCAGTGATGCCAGCTAGCATCCCAAGCTATCCCAGGTGGCTGCTGTTTGGTGAGCTTAAGTTGTTTTGCAGCACAAAACAGCTCAGTCAGGTGTCACTTGATGTCTGTAATGACTGCCCAGATCAGCGAGCTCCTACGTTTGCTACATTCTGCTAGCCATTAGGATTCTAAGGAGGGGCGCTAAGGGATAGCAAGAAAGAGACATTTTGACCATTGTTTACTTTTCCTTGTCCTTTTTCAGCTCCTGTATGACAGCCCAAAAGCACGACAGGAAGTGGATTACCATTGGCGGGCTTCAGGCTGTCCCCACATTGTTCACGTTCTTGATGTTTATGAGAACATACATCATGGGAAGAGATGCATCCTCATCATCATGGAATGGTATGGGCTAACTCGGTTTGTTCTTATTGATCCAAGTACTGGCATTTTGGAAGAAATTGTGAGAAGTCTGTTGTGCAATCTAAACAAGCATGTTGCATTTTAGATCCCCAACAAAGGCCTCCGACATTCCCTGGAAGCTAGAAAGAAAGAAATTTGAAGAAAGCATCATATGCCAACTCCTTGTGCTGTGTGTAGCGACCAATCCTTGTGCATCTTTCCTTTCACCATTCTCTAGGCTGTTGTCCTTTGAACGGGAGAAGGCCCTGCCCAGTCTATGCATGGACTTTGACCAGTCAGGGCCATATCTTTTGGGAACAGAGTCCATTCTAAACCTAATGAAGCTACAGTGAGAGTCTGTTAGCAACGCCTTGTGGCAGTGAACCCTGTCTTCCTGTTTTTTTTTTTCAAAGAGTGCATTGCTCCCAGTATCACCATTTCTTTATTTTTAGGAGGCAGAGAATAAGGGCCAAAGGGACTGTGCTGGACTGGAGCAAAAACACTTATTTCATCATCTTACTTTACTGCAGTAGCCAGCCAGATGTTTCTAGAAAGAGCTATCAGCTGGGTTTGAAACACATACCACTCACTGCCAAGCCTCTTTAAGGATTACTTTGTCTGATCTATTTGAACCATTTGTTTAATTTATATATCACCCTTCAATCAGTACATTTCTAGGGCAGTTAACAAGAGGAGGACATGGAAGAAATTCATTTTTAGGCAGCACAGAGGCTGTTTGCCTTAGGTTAAGGGAGCAACAAAAAAGCACCACCTTAACAGCTGTGGGACTCAGTAAGTATCAGGTAAGAGCACAAGAGCAGACCTGCTGGATGATGCAAGAGCCCATCTAGTCCAGCATCCTGCTCATGCTTTGGCCCACCGATTCCTTCTGGACATCTCAAGCAGAAAACAAAGGCAAAGCCTTCACCTGCTCTCAAATTCCTCCAAATGACCTTTGGAGGCATCCTCTATCTCCAAGATGGGCTGCAGGCAGATCAGAATGAAATCACAGTTTTGGAAGGAATTTCAGAGACCATCAAGTCCACTGACCCTGCAGAAAATCCAAGATTACCAGTCTGTGATAACAGTGTGGTTCTGAAGGGCACTTATTCAGCACACTCAGTAGATGGCCCATTTGGATCCTTCAACTCTCTTCAGCTAGCAGAAAGCAGATAAAACCACATGCTTGAGCAGAAATGATCAGTATAAAATCCCACACTGCATTGCTTCTGATTCGCATAAGCATTCTGTTCTGCCCTGGTTGTTGTTGTTTTTTATCATAAGACAATATGCTGGAAGCTTCTGTGCACAAGTACAAAAGCTCCAGATGTCATAAATGTTTTATTGAAGAAGGTGCTTTGCATTTTGAAAGAGTTCTCATACTCTGAAACACCGGGGGGGGGGGGTTGCAGTCTCTTATCATGAAAATTTGTGCCCATAGCAAAGTGAGGAACTAACTAAGTCTTCGTTGAAAAGCCTGTTGCAACTTTCCAAGAATTCTTTTCAAATAATTTTTGCTTTAGATCTGTTTTTTATTTTATTTTAAAAGACAGCCTCCACGTGCCTCCTGAAATGTGGCAAATGTGGCTATCTCCTAATTGAGAACTGGATTTTCTGGAATAGCAGATTCCAGTCATGTGATTGGCTTATGGAGCTTTTGCCCTGGGCTGTGTTAATTGGTTGGTCAACTTGCTTATCCCACAAGGCCCTTCCCCATTGTCCACCAATCAGCCCAATAATTCCCCTCCCCATTGCATAGTGGGATTCTTTTTGCGGGGAGTAGGGTCCTCAAAATCCATAAATCCGGATACTGGGATATCCGAACCTATGTGAATATAGAGCTGTTATTTCAAATTACTTCAGATTTGTTTAGCAGTTTTGTTAAGACTTTAGACAGAGAAACATATGGAACAGTTCTATATAGATATAGATAAGCAGTACGGTATAAAATAGTTTTATTTGATTTTATGTTGAATTCGTTCAACATCCAGCACGTTTCAGTTAGTCTGAAAGAGTATCTCTGTGTTCACATCAATTCAGAAATCCAGACATTTTGTGGGGGAAGAATTCTCTCTGCATAATAGGTGAGGAAATGATCACTTTTCTTTGAAAAACAGAACAATAGGGTAAAGGCATACAAACAGGAGGGACATTGAACTTTTGGAAACCACAAAACAAAGTGCTAAATAGCAACATGCAGTCTGATTGAAATGCCAGAAGCATGCTGCACAGTGATGTTTAGGGCATCGCTAATGACACAAGTATTTGAATTTGTGCCTTAGAAGGCATGATTGCAGTGTGTGTTGCAGGTCACATGTGCCTATTGCGGATCTTTATGAAGAAAAAAAAAACGTTGTGCCCCAGCCCACATCATCTCAGGGATGTATTTCTGTGCCTAAGAAGCAGTAAGATGTAACACAGCAACATGCCATGGCCATGAAAATCCTTTATTAATCGCTTCTCAGGCAGTGTGTGGAAGTAGGCAAAGATGTCACAAGCTTGGCAATGGCTGCAAAAAGAAGAAACACAATGTTGTGTCAGATAAGAGAGTGCTAAGCCTGGCATTCACACCAAATTGTAGGTTGGTTTTTTCTGGGGATCTCTTTTTCCTTAGCGGCCTGTCTGTCATTTATTTACTTATTTATATATTTAAAAATAAATAAATAAATACACCTTATATCCTGCCCTTCGCTTAATGGTCCCATGACGGCTTACAGTGAGGTTAAAACATATCAAATGGTAAAACATAATTAAAAATATAACCCCCTCCCTCCCTAACAGGACAGCACCCTGAAGAAGCTATTTAAACAGTAAAAGCCTGGGTGAAAAGATGTGTTTTCACCAGGCACCAAAAACTATACAGTGTAGGTGTCTGGTGAACCTCAAGAGGGGCCACAGCAGAAAAGGCCCTCTTACAAGTCCCTACGCCTCATACCTCTGAAAGAGAAGGAACTACAAGAAGGCCCTCTCCTTGAAATCTCAGTGCCCAGGGAGATCTGTATGGGAGAAGGCACTCCTCCAGATACCCAGGGCCCAAGCCATTTTTAGGGTTTTATATGTTAGTGTCAACACCTTGAATTGGGCTCAGTAGCAAATAGGTAACCAGTGCAGATCCTTTAAGACTGTCATGATGTGTGTCCAGCCAGAGACTCCTGTCAGCAGTCAAGCTGCTGCATTCTGCACCCCTTCCAACTTCCGAACCGTTTTCAAGGGTAGCCCCACATAGAGGGCATTGCAGTGGTCTAATCTGGAGGTTACCCGAGCGTGGATCACTGTGGCATGCAACAATGTGGGGTGGTTACTCCTTTATATCAGTGCAAACTTCTGGTGAAAGTTTGCAAAGTTAACCTAGCCCCGTCAACCCAAAAATGGTAGCCACCCCCAAAAAGACTGTCACAAGAAAAAGCTCAAATTGACATACAAAGGACGCTTCCTTTGAATAACCAATACTATACTTCTGTGGATTATCCTTGCGTCTGGCACAGAGACGGTTCTCCTTTGGCTTTCATGTGTGAAAATATTGGTGCGGGCACAACCTCAGTTGTCAGAAAACTAGAGACAGCATAAAGACTGGAGTCATACCTGACACATTAAGCACCCTCCCCTTTCAGTAATTCAAATGCAAATGTGTAGCTTTTGCCAGTCATCCTAACAATGAGTAGAACTGACATGTAATCTCTAACTCTTAATTTGCCTTCCTGAAACTTCATTTTTGTTCTAAGGCTTCCATTTTAGCTTTTGACTCCTACATCTGCTTGTTTGAATCATGTCTTTTCTCCTTTCCCTTTTGCTGTTTCTTATGCAGAGCCTCAGGACAGGCACTTTTATTTAAATACGTTTTTCATGATTCTGCCCTTTTAAATCCCTCCTGGGCAGCATCCTTGTTTCCCTATTTTTTTTAAAAAAAATGATGTCAACAAAACTACAGGGATTACTATATTTTTTGTGTTTCTACAATACTGTCAGTCATTTTCATTTCCAGTAAGACCAAGTAATAGCAGTGATTCAGCATGTTCTGAACAGTCTGCCTGCACGTGGCTTCAAAACTCTTTTCTTACATGCAAGTCGGTGCATGAAAATAAACCTGAAAATGCGGCCTAACTGGTTGTTCCCCTGTACATAGTTAATGCTCAGTCACAACCTGGAGATCCTGCCAGTTGCTTTTTAAAGAGCATGTTCCCACATATGTGTTTCTGGATTCGGATTATTCTGATCCAGGGAATGACCAAAATTCTGGTCCAGGTCTGATGCAGGTTGCAGGAACAGCGCTGAGCATGCATTTCGGCATTCCCATTTTGGACCCGTACTAAACGGCAAGGTGGCTGCGGCGACGAGTCCAGCTTGGGCAGTGGCAGGAGCAGTGCAGCGCTTCCAAGTTACGGGAAGATCAAGTTATGGCAGATCAAGTTCAATCCCGCACACACACCCGCTCCAGCCCCTGTCACCGCTGCAGTTTGCCAGCACGAGGAGCGGGAAGTGCTGTGCTGCTCAGCTCCTACCCTCACCGCTGCCGCTACCATTTGCCGGCACAAGGAGCTGTAAACGCTGCCCTGTTCTGCCCACGCCACTGCCGTTTGCCAGCACGAAAAAGGAGCTGGAAGTGCCACTCTGCTCCTGCTCCTTCCCCGTTGCCAACAAAAAGTCTTGTTTATACAGGAGTTTTTTTCCCCTGGATTCCTGCAGCCTGGTGCTCAGAAAATCCAGGGGGGAAAAGTGGAATGGGAACGGGGCTGCCTGGATTCGGACTATTGGTGAATTTAATGGGAACTCTGGTTCCCTAGTCCAAATCCAGTCTGGATTTTAGCAGATTTTAGCCCTATGGGAAAGCACCCAACCTGATGAAAGTTGTAGAATCACTCATGGTTCCTGCTCTGCAATTCCTCTCTCCACCTTCTTTTCTCTACAGCAAGCATGGCTTAATTTCACCTTCCTTAAAGGAAGCTAATTAGTGGAGGTGCTAACATCCTGTTCTGCTGCTTTGGCATTTTGAAGGAATAGGTGGAGTCTCTAGCTTGAAATCAGGCTTATATTAGTAGGTGCTTAAGAAAACATCCTTTTGGTGCAAGTACAAGCGGATATTGCTCAGTAGGCCCATCCAGTTGGGAGAACAGAAGTGCCTTTTATCCTAAGCCTTAAGCAGAAAGAGGTAGGCACTGGTTTTTGGCTGGGGGAGTTACACAAGAACACAATAGGAGCCCTGCTAGATCGGGACACAGCCCATCTAGTCCAGCATCGTGTCTCTCACAGCAGCCCACCATATGCTTCTGGGCAACTCAAGCAGAAAACAAAGGCAAAATCTTCACCTGTTCTTGATTTGCTGCAAAAGGCCTTGAGGGGCATCCTGCCTGTCTCCAACCTGAATGCATTAATTCTAGTAGCCACTGGCTAGTAGCCAAGGCAGTCGTTCTTGTAGCCACTGATATACCTGTCATCCATGAGTTATATTCTAACATTGAAGTGATCAGGTAGATACGCTTGTATGACTAACTGCAAAAGACAACTGTGTATCAGTTCTCATCTAGTTGTGCTGGATGGGCTCCCAACTAATCCATGATGAATGATCTCACTATACATATTTTGACTACATGAAAGCTTGGTTCTTCCTTAATAATTAATGCATTTGCAGAGAAGATGGCTAGAAAAGCTCTTTGGATTTAAGAAAAATTAGGTTATTTTGGTACACCTTTCCCCTACATCTTCATTTAAGAAAACACATCTTGGGTCTTCAAAGCTAGAAGTGACCTAGGCCCATCTCAACTTTGAGAAGCCCAGCTGCTTCACATACTGTTGCCATTTGAACAAAGTTCACAGATAATATCAACGTGAAATTCTGTATTAATATGTAATACTTAGAAAGCACAGTTTCAAATCCTTTAAAGGTGCCTGCTGTTGAGTACCACGAGCCCAAAAGATCTCTGGAGAGGAATGTTTCTGAAATGACTATGTATGTTTGGCATCTCAACACAGTCATGAAATTGGATAGCTGCCTTTCTGCAACAGATGGAGATTATCTTGAGTTAATTGAGAATAGTCCTACTCTGTGTTATGAAACTGTTGACTAGGCATTTCATGGACAAGGAAAGATTCATTGAATTCCTAGGTATATCCCCTCTCAAATGGGTCATGCACTATCATTACATATCATTTGGCATCTGGTTAACACCCACTTTTAAACTTTTTTATTTGCTGGATTTAAGGCCATTTGCTGGGATTCGCGAGCAGGAATAGGTTTGTCCTTGTCTCTGCTGGAGATGCCCATAAGCATTTGGTGGGCCACTGTGTGCGACAGGATGGGCTGGACTAGATGGGCTGTGGCCTGATCCAGCAGGGCTTCTCTCATGTTTTTATGTTCTTTCCACTGTGTCTGTCATTTGTTATTATCCAAGAGTCTTTGGCATTATTCCAACCTTAATTTCTATGGAACCTGAAGAGACTAAGCCAACCTAGGCCTTGTCAGATAGGCCATAACTGTTATCTTATGGTGGGGTTGCCCCATGTATCTGTGGCAACTCCATCATAACTCTTATATCCCCTAAAAAACACAGAAACCTATTGCTGGAAAACCCAGCACTGGTGGTGGGTTTTCCAGCAGTAGTGCATTTACTTACTTCTTGGATGCAGTCGCCATCTTTGCTCTGGCCACCGCACATATGCTGGGGCTGAAATAGATGGCCACGCATGCACAGTGGTGGTGACATGCAGTTACGGGTGTTCTGCACCGGCCAAATACCCAGATGTGCACATCATTAAAACATGCAAAGATGTCTCTGACCACAGAGCTCGCTAGCTAGCTAGTGATATTGCCAGAGGGGCAATTCTTCAGGTTATCATTTGCTAGCGAGCTATCCAGCCACTATCTGGAGGTGGCCCTAGACTCTAAAATAGTCTGAAAAGAAGATCTTGAACTCCATCAGCAGCTGGTTACTCCTCAGCTCCAATTGAAGCACAGTAACTTCTTCTAATCAGAACTGCTTTAAGCACTAGAGCAATTTGTGTTTGCAGAGATGTTGTGGTCATTGCATCAACTAAGCGGCTACCAAGTAAGAATAAAGAAGTTAATGTTAGGAACGCTGAATGGATATGAAATGGGAAAAACAGCAGTCTCCATGAAAATGTGCTGCTGAAATGAGCCCCCCTTTTGGGCTCGCATTATGAATCTCCTCTGTTTGTGCTTTGTTCACAGCATGGAAGGAGGAGAGCTGTTCAGCAGGATCCAAGAGCGTGGGGACCAGGCTTTCACAGAAAAAGGTATAGCATAAAGATGTTTTTCGTGAACAGGGTTTCTGAAAAGTGTAATTGTGCTGTTTTCACTTTTTCATCTGCCGACAGATAATACATAGATAGTATAACAATAAAAGAAGAAAAGTTGGCTTTTAAATGCCGCTTTTCTCACCCATTTAAAGGGACTCAAAGTGACTGACAAAGCTTTGTATTCACCCTGTGAGGTGGGTGGGGCTGTGAGAACTCAGAAGAGAGCTATGACTAGCCCAAGGTCACCCAGCTGGCTTCATGGGGGAGGGCAGAATCAAACCCGGTATTCCCAGATAAGAGTCCAGTTCCCTAACCACTAGACCAGTGGTTCTCAACCTGGGGGTCGGGACCCCTTTGGGGGTCGAATTACCCTTTCAGAGGGGTTGCAACGAGCCTCTTACTGCCCTTCCCTCCCACCTCCCAGCTGCTCCGCCCCTGTGGTTGGGGGTTTCCACAACATGAGGAACTCCATTAAGGGGTCGCGGCATTAGGAAGGTTGAGAACCACTGCACTAGACCAATCTGGCCAATATCAAAATATAGTTTTTATATGTCTGTTTTTAAATGTTGTGAGCCGCCCAGAGACCCTTGGGTATGGGGCGGCATATAAATGTAAATATAAATAAATAAATAAATAAAATGTTAAATCCTGTGGGCATACCATGGATGCCATCGTCTCTGATTACATCTTTCCACTGAGCAATGAATGGGTTTACTCAGAAGCTTTCTGCAAGCCTGGCCAAAATGAGTGGCCGTGGGCTTGGGGCCTGTCAGATTTCCTACCCCCAAAAAAATGGTTTCTGCATACTTTTAAGTACTGTGGGATTCTTGTGAATCCCTTTCCTTTTCTGCCAAGCCGTTGCTGTTGTAACACACTCACATAATTTGTATGAAAAGGATCCTGTCTGTATTGGGAACACTCACCAGCTTGTTCTACCAGTGGTGTATTCACAGTAGGAGAAAATCCCCTTGGGTCCCAGATATCTCAGAGGGTTAAGTGGGTGATGGACAGGGCCTTCCCTTCCCCAGCCTCAAGCCTTCCACCAGAGGTACACCAGGCACCAACAGTACATCTTTTTCAGCACCTGGTAAAGACTCGCCTATGTTCCCAGGCCTTTGGAACACGGCATCTTTACGAGGAACTGATGTGGTCCTGCAGAGGGCAGAGGAGAGTATGGGACTTGGAGAAGGACTGTGGTTTTGTTGTTTAATTGTGTTGCATTTTCATGTTCTTATGAATTATAACCCAGCCTGGGATCGTTCAGTGAAGGGCAGAACTGAAATGTTTTAAATAATAAAGGATCCTTTTCATTGGCTTCTATGGAGACTGAGTTGCAAGTATGCTGCGTTTCTGGTTTTCTGTAATTTTACCTTTGAGTTAGGAGATTGAGGGGCAGCAGCAGGATTTAAACGCAAAGCGTAGAGGCTCGATCAACTGCACAATCAAAACACAGCTGTTGGGTCTAATTTTAGTTTTTCCTCATCTTGACACTAGCTCTGTAAACAAACATTTTAGTTGCTAGTCAGAAGCATTGCCTAGTTGCCTATTCTTGAGGCAAGGGTGGAATATTAACATGACCTTTCTCTGAATTTTTTTATTTCTAGAGGCCTCTGAAATAATGAGAGATATTGGAACAGCCATTCAATACCTACATGAGATGAATATTGCCCATAGAGATGTTAAGGTGAGGCTCGAAAGGAGAAGATCAAGATTAAACCATGAAAGCAACAGGACAGGGCTTACTCAGAAAGTATTACTGTGCTGTGAGATGCTAGTTTATTCCTGCTAGTAATTTTGCAAAGAAGAATTATCCTGGTAAGGAAGCCAATCTTCTAAAGACATAGTTATCTAGCATTTCAGTACTTTTTTAAAAAAGACATGTCAAAAGAAACCAAATATTGATTCTAAAAAACAGCATCATCCGATTGCAAACTTGCCGGTAATACAACAGACGCTTGATTCTGTGTTCTGTACCTTTCGATCTAAAGGAACAGAAGAGAGCTTACAGTTCAGTAAAAAAAAATCCTCCTGAACCTCCCTCGTTCAGCCTTATTTTATCTTTGTCTCCTGACACCGTCTCAGCCTGAAAACCTCCTTTATACCTCGAAAGAGAAGGATGCAGTGCTCAAGCTCACAGACTTTGGATTTGCAAAAGAGACTACTGCACAGAATGCATTGCAGACCCCTTGTTACACTCCCTATTACGTAGGTGAGTCTGGGCTTTCCCCCCACTTTAATGGACTTAATTCTAAACCTTGAAGAACGTTGTGCTTTCAAAAATAATAATAATAATACATGTAGCCCCATCTGTCAGCCAGGTTTCATCTCCAGGCGTTCAGGTTCCAAGGTCACTGGGAACAGCTGGCTGTCAACTCAGGTGGGCCAGGAGTTGCTGCATGGTCCAAAATCAGACAGAGGTCAAGTGGTGAGGCAGCAGTCCAAGATCAGAGGGGAGAAGCAAATTCCTTACTCAAACTGAGCAGGCATTAGGTTCTAGAGTGGCAATCCCAGAAGGCAGAATCCTTCCACAAGACACACATTATTCGGGCTAAGAAGCAAACCCTGGCTTTACAAGTGGAAACGGCTGCTGAGGCTGGCTTAACTAAGCTGCTTCTGCAGTTGAAAGTACAGGATTTTGGTCTGAATGAGAGCATCAGTGTTAAAGTAAGCAAGGAACTGACCTCAAGATGTAACATGATAAGGAAACACGCCTAGTACAAAATGTAAAGTGGTGGTAAACACTCTTGGCAACTTCCCTGGCACCCCTTGGGTTTAGAAGAGAACTAAATCAAGGTGTCCGCCACCAAGCATGTAGTAAGCTTTTGTTTTTTAAAATGTCGATGTTGTGTGATCAGAGTGAGAGAATATTCACAGCTCTGTTGGTTCTTTTCCCCGTCCCACTCTTCAGCCCCAGAAGTTCTTGGCCCTGAGAAGTATGACAAATCCTGCGATATGTGGTCTCTTGGAGTCATCATGTACATTCTGTAAGTGAAAAGTGGGGAGAAAGAGATACACAAAGTTCAGGTAGGAACATCCCAACCTACACCTTAATACCATGGGTAGCTTAAGGACATTTCCACTTGCACTGCAGTTAGATATATTCATCATTGGGATATTGTTCATTCCATCAGCGGCGTCAACAGTCATCTGGGACTTTAATGTGGGACCAGATGGGAAGGAGATACAGTAACCTCCTAATCATTACAGTGTTTTCTCTACCTGCCTCTTGTTTTGCAGGCTCTGTGGGTTTCCTCCATTCTACTCTAACACTGGCCAGGCCATTTCTCCTGGGATGAAAAGGAGAATTCGGATGGGACAATATGGGTTTCCAAATCCTGAATGGTCAGAAGTATCAGAGGAAGGTAAGTTTCTAACAGTAGCAGATATTGTCAGAATAGCCCACTCAAAGGATTCACACATCAACAGAAGTATGGTAGAGAAAGCTTCACTTTACTAAGCTGATAGTGAAAGACAGCAATTTGCAGTTTGCAGAACTCTAAGAAACCCAAGAAGAGCCTTATCTCTTAATTCTCAAGGCCAGGTCTAAACAACTATCCAGGTTGCCAGGGGAATGCAGTGTTTGGCAGGAATGGTAGAGGGCAGGGTGCCCTCACACCCTCACCCTCCCCATGAATTGTCTGCCCTGAGCTAATTCGGGACATGCATTTAGATAGCCATGCATTTAGGAGGAACAAGGTGAAACGTGGGCGAAAAGTGTTGATACATTGGATCTTGAGTCGTGGGCTTGACCAACATATCTGCTACTTTGCATCCCATCAGTTACAACTCGCATATTATACGTAGAAGATGCAGAAGCACCGAAAACAGAATTAAATTCACTGTGTGTTTCCAGTGTCATGATTTTAATCCCCACATTTACATTAGAAACCAGATGAAAAAAAAACCTGCAGGACTGTTTTTTTCAGAGGCAAGAAAAGCATCTAATTAACCTCTGCTGCTCCAGTACATCTTTGCTTTGTCTGTGGCATTTTCCCTGCTCTGGACTCAGTTTCAATATGTGATGCTAGTGCTTGGTTGACATATACTGTAACAGCAGTGACAACATCAACTTGCAGACATGTCCCCTAAAGCAGATTCTGTTGCACAGAGATGTAGTTACAGCACTGCAAGTAGCTCATTGATGGATTGTACTGAGGACTCCTTGTGCCACCTCAGGGCTTACTTTTTTGACACACTCACATACATCTTATGGCCACAACTGATGTGCAGGAACAGGTGAGCCATACCTTACTTATCTTACAGAAATGCAGCAGCAATTACCTGGATGTTCGTCACTTTGTATTGTCAGAACTATCAGAATAACGAAGGTTCCATTGGCCATCAGACATCAGAAGCACCACACTGCTAGCCCTCTGGTGGCCTAAAAACGAGACCCTTCAAGGGTAGAATTTCTGAGCTGCCGTAGGTTTGGTTGCAAGGAACGCTTTTCCTTTTACAACCCACAAAAACAGCTTTACTGAGTTCCTACAGGAGGTTATCTCCTGTACATCTTAACCTTAAATTCAGAGGAATGCTTATTCAAGAGAGAGAACTAAAGAGGAGGGGGAAATGGTAGTAAATAATCTTTCCTCAATCTTGAGGAAAGCTTGAATTGTTAAACGTAACAGTCACTATTGAGCGATGGCCCTTCTTTCACTTGTGAAATTGATGCAGACCCAAGGGCCTGATTCAGATACTTACCAGCTGGGCTGTACTTATGACGTATCATCAGCATTATGTGCTTCAAGTGTTTATTTGGAAGATAACCAGAAGCATGATTAATTCCTGAATTAATGATTTCAGCTAATCTATAATGACTATACGAGATCTCACTGCATTTCAGACTGAAAATGTCAGAAAATGCCATTCTTTTCTTGCTAACCAGCCTACATTCATGTACTCAGGTGTTTTCACGTACACCATTTCTGCGCTTGGTCTTTGTGTTCCAGGGCAGAAATACATGACCCATCTCAAGCTAGAACAAGCTGCCACTGGAAGGACAGGACTTATCTACATTCAGATGGTCTCTTCCACTTCACACCCAAATGTAGCCTCCAAAGAGCCCCCAGAGGCAGTTTTATTTTTATTTTATTATTTATATTTCTATCCTGCCCTGTACCCGAAGGTCTCGGGGTGGGTGACAACCTTTAAAACAGCATCAGTATATATTAAAACAATAAAATACATAAAAACACTTTTAAAAGAT
>MTQE01000401.1:26803633-26874800 GCA_014337955.1 Aspidoscelis marmoratus
AGATTCCATAGACCGATGACCCTCTGGGTGAAGAAATACTTCCCCTTGTCCCGATGTCACAGCATACTCCTTCTGTGCATATAATGATAGTATCTCAGCACCCAGAGTACAAGAACAAAATATGGTGCAAATGATGAAAATATGGTAAATTCAGAATAAAACTACCAGTGTTCTAATGCCTGTGTGCAAATTGATGGTGCAACCACATTGGAATACTGTCTCGGTTTTGGTTACTATGCCTGTAAAATACTATAGCAGATCTAGAAAAAGTTCAAAAGAGCAAGATCAAAATGATCAAAGGTATAGAATGTTCCTCCGTAAGGAGTGGCCATGACATTCGAAGCTTTTTCAATTTAAAAAGGAGACAGGGGATAAGTGTATAAAATCATGCTCAGTATGGACAGAATGAGTAAGAAAATGCTTTTTGCCCTTTATCCTGCTGGAATCATGGTTCAACCAATGAAACAATCTTGAAAGAAGCAGGGCAGACAAAAGGAAAAATGAAATTGCAGAATTTACTATCGTGAGGTTGTTTGGCCACCATCCTATAGTTCACTATAGGGCAGTGATGGGCAACCTATGACACACATGTCGCAGGTGGCATGCCAAGCCCTTTTGGGTGACACACCTGGTTACCCTGGCACCTGGGCGTGCAGTGCTTGCTTGTTCTTGAAGTGTACGAAATACCAACTTTCAACTGGATATTAGCAAACGAAATTCATCAACAAAAGTCACTAATGTAAAGAATTATTTGCTTTTGCTTTTAATAAAATACATACATCAAAAATATAACTTTTTTACTAGAGCTACAAATATCATAAAATTATGGATATTTCTAGATGTGACACAGCACCCGAGTTAAGCTAGGTTTTCTTCTGAATTTTGACACACCGAGCTCAAAAGGTTTGCCATCACTGCTATAGGGTAACATCTGGGCAGGTCCAGCTGCACTTGCAGGAGGTGTTTCCATCCCAGAAACACCTATCACCTGCTAGTGGGTGGTGCACAAAATTGTGCGCCACACGGAACCCAATCTTAAACTAAGAGCTTACCTGAAACCTACAGCACCACGACTGTACACACTATTTCTGGTGCAAGGGATCATCTGAGGTGCCATGCAAGTAGGCTGACACCTCAGATGAACCCAAACGTGACTGCACGTGTGCTGAGCATCGTGTGCTCCGCAGTTGAGATGGCAAAGCCCTGCCGGCAATCAGACACACGCCCGGACACAGGTAAATCCCTGGGCGTGTGGGGCTTAGTGTAACACGTACTAGCATTTCCCAAGTGTAGTACCTGTTGGTCTGTCGTGCACTTTTCCCATCCAGTGGATGACAAGGCAAGTGCGAAAGCAGCCCTCGTTTAGACAAATCCATGAAAGTCTTAAGACTATCGGTGCAATGCAACTCCCACCATCCCACTCATAGACTTCAATATGCACTTGCTTAGCCATGGGGAGAACAGAACATTGGGCTGAGTAGGTCACTGGAGTAATCCAGCAAGTCGTGTCTAAGGCCCTTTCTGCCCTGGGCCTTATTCTGGATTATATCCTGGGATAGTGACATTCTATCTCCTGGGCCTTATTCCGGATTATATCCTGGAATAGTGACATTCTATCTCCGCGTGAATATCTGGATGGATTCCAGAACATAATGCAGAATAAGGCCCAGTGCAAAACTGCTTTGTCGTAGTCTTATTCACCAGTGAGTTAGAGACCTTGGAATGAGTGACTGAGGTCATGATAGTTTTTCCTATATAACTTGCTTCATTGAGAACTGCTTTCATGCAGCTTGCCTGGAGTCTCGGAAGTTGTTTTTCTTGTTTGTCAGCCTATATCCCTTGTGAAACTCGTCAGCAGTACATTATGCTATCCCTATGGTGCTTCTTAAGCTGTAGCTTCTGATACATTTTCAGAAAGTTTTTTTAAAAATAGTCATTAAACTTTCTAATACCTCTGTTTCTAGTGGCCAAAAAACCTGACAGGCAAGAAGCAGAGTTGAAGAACTCGGAGAGCAGTCCTCTGCACGGTCAAGTTTTAAAAGCAATGTATAATTTGGCATTTTCGCACCTACTGTATAGGTGCACATGGCAGAGACCTCTACATGGTGCATCTGGACATGGAGCCAATTCTTCTCTAGAAATGACTCTGCATTTGCAGGCGTGGAGCAGTTAAAACTGTTCCATGTCTACATTAGTGGCAGGGCTAGTATAGTCCTGCAGGCTCCACCTGCACATCTTTTGGATGGACGAGGTGCAACGGGAGCATGTGATTCATGGCACATGTGCTGCATTGCCCGGTTGCCTCAGCGATGGTAGCATGCTGGCACCATTGCTGGAACTCCATGATTGTTCCCATAATGGCTGCAATTCGCATTTAGCCAGCGCTTAATTAAGCAGAAGCTAACGTACAATTGCTTTAGGTGTCCACAAGTGCGTACACCTAAATCATTCCAGCACTTGCCCTCTCAGAAACTGGAGGCAAAGTGCGGAAACACACTACGACAGTGATTTCCAGGATATCACTCCAAGTCCCTTCTGGCTTTTCCTGCTGTTGCATATATAAACAAAAGTACAAGCATTTAAAGAACATGTGGTTAGCTATGTGAAAGCAAAACTGCCCTTCCGCCTTCCTGAGTAGATACTTATTTTATTTATTCCGCAACCCACCAGCAGTTCTACTGAATTACATGCAGCTAGGCATGTCTGTTTTCACTTGTTAACCTCTCATCCCTGTATGGTATCTGTTGCCCAGTCATTTCCTTCTCCATCCTTCATTGTCAGGGCATGGGAAGAACCATCACTTTGTCAACATCAGTGGTGTTTTTCCAGTCAGGGCCTGAAATTACTGGAGGGGGTTGTGACATCCATCAGCTTAGGGCATGTGTCCTTTGCAGGCTAAAAAATAGCCACATTCTGAAAAGGACATCTTCTTTGGTTTGACCTTGTCAGTTTCACAGAAGAGTTCAGGGACTATAAAAATACAGAACCAGGGCAGCTTATGCTGACAAGGAGATGTCTCAGTATTTTCCGAACAGCAGCAGCAGCTTCTGTATTCTCAAGACCATGTGTCTCAGGATATAACCTGAAGCTCCATGGAACTATCATTATTTAAGCAGAGACAAAGCAAATCCCAGCAACAGACTGAGGAGCTTCTTGAGACCCAGGTGTACGCTACCATGTATTGTGTGATGGGTTTGATAAATTGAAGCGGGCAAGAGAGCGTTACTGTCCACAACAGTTGCAGAGGGTGTGGAGAAATTTAGGACATGTCTCCAAGGTGCTGGCCTCAGGTGCCGGACTGGGCTTCTTGCCAAGCTTTAGGCAGCCTCAGAAAGGGGTCTGACGGCTCCACTGCCATCCCTGAGGTTGTCTTTATACTTGCACTTGGAGGACCTCCTTGGCCTCTGAACACAATCGCAGAGGCCTGTGCGAAAAAGCAGCCTGTTTCACGATACAAGGGCCCTGCTCCGTGTACAAGCAACAGTCTCAGAGCTGCTTTTCATCCACTGAAGATTCTGGGTGTGGTCCCACAGCATTGACCTCAGTACTGAACTGGGTTTCCTTGAGGGGCCTCCCTTAGCTTCAGGAAGCCTTGGGAAGGGGTTTGACCACCCCTTTGTCATCCCCGAGGCTGCTATTTTGAAGTCTTCATGCTTGCACTCAGGAAGCCTCCCTGTTCTCCAGAAGACCTGCATGAAAGGGCAAGGCATTCTGGTGCAGTCTGGTCCATGAAAAGCAGCTTCAAAGCTGCTTTTGATGCGCTGACTTTTTTTGGGGGGGGGAGGGGCGTCTTGGAGGGGAACTGAAGTCCCCCAAAGGGCCTCACACTCCTGTGTGAGGTGTGATGGAGACAGGCAGATTTCAGTGCCCCTCCAAAACATTTGGAACAAAATGTGGAGACATGGCCTTAATGTGGGTAAAAGCAAAGATGCCTCCAAGTTGAGCTGGACTGCTAGTGCTAGATGGACAGCTCCATCAAGCTTTCTTAACAAAGGCTGCGACTTGCCTGCCATTATCTTTATTTGGACAGATGCCAGGAATAGGGGTGTACACGAATGCAATTTTTGGGATTCAATCCGATTCGAATTGAATATCCAAAAATTTGATTCAATTTGAATCTTTAAAATTCAAATTTACCCAAATTCGATTTGGATTAAGCAAATTTGAATCTTGTTTGTTCAAATTTTCTGTTCAAATTTGCACTTACGAATGTTGACAACTTATGAGCTGGTGGAAACACACAGAAGATGTTGTTTAAGAAGAAGATGCGTGCCACTCTTACCAACCGAACAGCATCACATGACTGAAGAAACATTTCCGGAGAAAACTGTCCATCTGAGGGACAGAGGTTTGAGTTTGGAAGAGAGATTCTGCCTTGAAATTGCCGTGTGACCCTTTGGAACATGACTTTTGCTGACCTTAGCCACCCATCTGTGAACATGAAAAACTCCTGGGGTCACAATAAAGGTTGCAAGCTGAAAAGCAGAGCACTAGATGCAAAAAAAGATCTCAGGGCTATTTTATTCAGCACAAAATTCCCTGCAACCTAAAGATTCTACTGAAAGGTAATTATTACATGGTGGGAGGGAACTTAGCTGCCATTAACTGAAACTGCACGGCACATCATCTTAGCAAAATTAAAGCCTCCCAGTTCAGGGGATGGACTATGGTATATGAAATGGGTCCTATTAAGAAGCCAATAATTTCATAAACTTATATAATTCCATTGGATGAAATGTAGTTTTGTAAAGATAAGTAACAAGATTAATTCTGAGTTCTGTCCTGCTGCGACCTGAAACTTTTGGCAAATTGTCCTCTCTGATGTTCACACCTCCTCCTCTGAACATTTTCCAATCCAAAATGCGCAAGATGCATTTGTCAGCAAAACGTTTTAATTGGAGGACATTTGACTTCTGCAGTTTTAAGATCTTCCCCTTGAAGTATCCTTAATCAAGTCACAGCAGTGCTCTTCTCTTGTCATTTTGGACACAAGTCCCAACCATGTGCCACTACACCAGTCAGAATCCATGACAGTTGGAAGACCACAATGTGAGCCAGTTTGGTCTAGTGGTTAGGGAGCTGGACCCTTATCTGGGAGTTCTGGGCTTTATTCCATTCTTCTCCACAAGGCCACCCTGGGTGATCTTGGGCTAGTCATAGCTCTCTTCTGAGCTCTCACAGTCCCACCCACTTCACAGGGTATTCTGTTGTGGGGAGAATTATCGGCCGCTTTGAGTCCCCTTGAGTGAGTGAGAAAAGCGGGGTAGAAAAGCCAACTCTTCTTCTACTGAGGCATGGCCAACTCTTGGTTGACTGCACAGGCACCTCTATGCATTTTTCTTGCCAGAGACACAGAAGTGGCTTGCCATTGCCTAGTTCTGGGCAGAGTCTGGGGATCAAACTGACAACCCTCTGATTTCAGGCAGTTTTCTTTACCACTGAGCTCCAGCCACACCCATAGTAGAAGAGACCACTCTAAAAATACCCAACAGTAACCAGCTAGATCAGTCTTTGTTTGTCTGGCGCCTCCTGGCTGTTTGAGGCTAACATTCCCATTAGCTCTCTGTGCTGCAGGACCAATAGGACGTTATTGTTCAACCGTGGCAACTGCTCATCGGCTCTTTAACCCCATGCCACAACCATTTGCTTCACCATCCTTCCTTCACTGTCTAGTTATGCTTTGCTGAAAAGTCCCCTGGAAAAGAAGAGGGTGTTACAGTTTCAAAACCTTTAAGTGGTACATTTAGGATTCTAGCCTGGGTAGCTTTAAGAAAGGATTAGGTAAGTTCATGCCTAAGTATTGCGTCCAAGTCGGAGAAACAGGCAGGTAAAGGTTTTGCTTTTGTCTGCTGCTTGAGTTGCCCAGAAGCAACCGGTAGGCTGCTGTGTAAGACAGGATGTTGAACTAGATGGGCTGTGGGCCTTGTTCCAAGCAGGGCTCCTCTTACAATCTTATGGTTCCCTGCCTGTCTCAGCAGCATGAAGAATATTTTATTCACCCACCACTCTTTCATTGCTTGTTGAAGGCAAGCTAAATTCTTCCACCGCTTCTCTCCTGCATGGTCACCGTGCCTTGCTTCCTCAGTTGTCTTTGGGGAAAAATATTGTAAAGCAAACCTTTCTCTTGACATGCTACATTTCAAATCTAGTTTTAATTATAAACCACTGCCTTGCTGCTTCGTTTCTTAATTGAGGAAGCACAGCAGGCAAGGCTGGGACTGCCTTTCTCTTAACTCCTTCTTGCCCCGGGGTCTGTTGTCCAATTAAAAAGCAGCTTCTGACTTGCCCAGAGACTGAAATAATAGGATGAACGTACCGCCGCTCCTCTGTTAGTTTAACATCCTGTCCTCATTTCACAGCAACTTTTTCTCCCCTTTTAAAAAGCAAACAGCCATCGTGAGGCTAGACTGAGATGGGTAGATGCTACACTCTGAGGGAGCAGCTTCCCCTACCGATACAGGCACAGCATGTGGAGGTTTGGTATGTAACCTATTTAAGGTGGAGGATTTGACAAAATATTATTTTTCCTGTTCACTGGCGATCTGAGAAAATAACCAGCTGGGACTTGGTTGTATCCTGGGATGAAGAGATCCCCGTCAGTGATAGGCTGAAACTTCAGTGGGAATTCTTCCCAGGTCTGCAGATAGAGAGACCTGGAGCTGACCTTTCCCTGAAAGGCAGAGGTTGAGTCATTTTGCTTACGCCCATTGTTTCTTCCAGCTCTCTTTCTACAAAGCAACCAGTTTGTGGTGAACTTGGGGAACATCTAGAGTCCTGTGTCCTGCTCTGGGCACCCAGTTTAAAAAAGACATTGACAAACTAGAGGAAGTTCAAAGGAGGGCTACCAAAATGGCGAGTGGTCTGGAAACCATGTCCTATAGGAAACGGTTGAAGGATCTACGTATATTTAGCCTGCAGAAGAGAAGACTGAAAGGAAACATGATAGTGGTCTTCAAGTATTTGAAAGGCTGTCACAGTGCAGAGGGATCATCCCTGTTCTCACTAAGACGAGATGGGAGGACTAGAAACAATGGTATGAAACCTCAAGGGAGTAAATACAGATTAGATGCTAGAAAGAACTTCCTGACCGTGAGGGCGATCAGTTAATGGAACAGGTTGCCACGGGAGGTGGTTAGTTCTCATTTGCTGAAGGTCTTCAAGCAGAGGCTGGACAGGCATCTGTCTGGGATGGTTTAGGGAATCCTGCATTGACCCTAGAGGCCCCTTCCAACTCTATTATTCTATAATTCTATGATTCTATGGTCTGTGATCTTTGAACTCATGGACAGGCAGACCTTTCCTGCCTATTTCCCTACAGTTGTTGACACACTATGAATGGGAGCCATGGCTCAGCTGCAGAACAACTGCCTGAAAGCACAGGGTTGCAGGTTCAACCTCTGCCTCTGGAATAAAGTATGAGAAAACACTTTCATTTACTCCCTAAGAAAACTACATGGATGTGTTCATGCAGGGATGACTGAAATCTCCATTTTCTGTGCAAATGCACTAGAAAGACATCTCCAAAGCTCATTAGCTGGCATCAGCCAATCCCACTAAGCATTTAGTCCCATTCATTATTGGTCAAAATGTAAAATTTTAACTCTAAAAACCCACTCCTGAAAGGATAAAAAGAGAGTAGCTTTTCCAAAGCTCCATTCAAATGGGCTAAACATCCCTGATCCATATGTAGACAGCTCCCAGCCCATCACTAAAAGGGGAAAGATTTCCCATTCTGGGGTTGCCCCATTCCAGCTGATCCAGCATGGGACCAGCTCTGAGGAACCCAAAAAGCTTTCTCGTTGTTTGGTGATAGCCAAAAGCAAGATGCTAAGGATGCTACCTGAAAATGCACTGCCTTTTTTGTGGTGGCCTCCTCTCTCCCTGGCAATCGGTGTGGAGGAGGTAAGAGCTGATGACTCCTTGAGAGTCACCCTCCACAACCCCTGAGGCAGAAGGAATAGCCTAGGAGGGGGAGGGGGGCTGCATCCAGAATGTGTCCAATGCTGGACAGCATTTTTCAACCTGCAGCAGCAGCAGCGCAGGATTCACTGAAGTAAAAAGATGCTGACTAATCAGCATCTTTTTATTTCATGCCTTCAGGGACATGCTGTGCGGCTACTGCAGGTAATGGCGCATCCTGCCTGGTGGGCGGGAAGCCACACAGAAGGGATGGCGCAGTTTCCAATCAGCCCATCAGGTGGACCGGAAGTGGCTGCACCATCCCTATGCTGCACCATCTTTGTGTGGCTTCCAATCATGCGACAGCACAGTTTTCATCAAGTCTGGAGGGGTAACCATATGTGTGGATGTACCACTCTTGGATCAGCAATAGATCATGCTATAGCACCAAGAATGTGGATGCTGCCATAGTTACAATCTGGGGAGAGGGAGGGGATTGGAAGGAGGCTACAACACTTGCACACCATAAGCAGCTGAGCAGAAGCAGGAACTTTTGCCAGATCCTCCTCCTCCTCCTCCTTCTTCAGGCATTTTTGTGACGTGCGCACCAAATATCCAGAAGTGCATGTTGCCACCACTGCGCACCCGTAGCCATCTGTTTCAGCTTCCATGCATGCGTGGTGGACAGAGCACTGATGGCAGCTCTGTCCAGAAAGTAAGTAAATGTGCTATTGCTGCAAAGCCCACAATCAGTTCTGGGTTGTGCATATCTGAAGGCTTCATCCCACTATTAGCTGCTCATTTTAGTATGTGTGATGCTTTGATAAATCACATTAAAAAGGCATTAGGATTCTCTGGATTCTGAAATGGAAAGCCGATGTGCTGTATAGTGTACAGTATAATTTTACCCAATAAACCCATAAAGTCTTCTTCTGATAGCAATGCCCTTGCAACAGGTAACTGGGTTTTCAGCAAACAGATTTGTCCTGTTTTGTGGGATATTTGTAAGGAGTGTTATTTTTCTTTGTAAATCAAAGAAATCTATATGGATAGAACCCTGTGTTTTGGTCATGAAGCAAGCTTTACTGTAGTGGCATAATTCGGTTTTGCACAAAAAAGCCAGCAAGCCATCAAAACATATTTGGGTCGACAGATCGTCTGACCATGAGTGCTATTAATTAATATTGCACAGGGATGAGGAAAAAGAAAATGCCCATCTAGTGGTTAGAGTAATGAAGTGTTAACACAGAGTTCTGAATTCAAATCATTACTTATCCACAACACTTACTATGTCTTCCTGTGTCTACTGTAATTCCTTTGCTTATAATTCCAGTTTGATACCGGGTTTGATTCTGAACTCCTCCATGAAGCCAGCTGGGTGACCTTGGCCTAGTTACAGTTCTCTTCTGCATTCTCAACTACCTCACAGGGTGTTCTGTAGTGGGTAAAAAGAATAGAAACCTTTGTCAGCTGCTTTGAGTCCCCTCAGATGGGTGAGAAAAGTAGGGTAGGAAAGCCAAGTCTTCTTCTTCTTCTTCTTCTTCTTCTTCTTCTTCTTCTTCTTCTTCTTCTTCTTCTTCTTCTTCTTCTTCTTCCCCCCTGTGAGTTGTGCTGAGGGCAAAAGGGTGGAAGAGCTCTATGCTTTCTTGACTTTCTTCAGTAGTAGAATAGTAATAATGGAATAACACTACTACTACTACTACTACTACTACTACTACTACTACTACTACTTATTATTATTATTATTATTATTAATAATAATAATAATAATAATAATAATAATAATAATAATAATAATAATAATAATAATAATAATAATAATAATAATAATAATAATAATAATAATAATAATAATAATAATAATAATAATAATAATAATAATATTCATCCCCAGGGATGGTGGTTCCTCCCTTGATAGATACTTGTCAGGTATAGGTTGGATAGTCATCAGTTGGAAGTGCTTTGATTTGGATTCCTGCATGAAGCAGAAGCTTGATTTCAGGCTGGGGAGAGAGGCCATTTGCTGGGATCTGAGAGCAGGTGAAGGTTTCACCCTTGTCTTCTGCTTGAGATGCCCACAAGCAATTGGTGAGCCACTGTGCGGGACAGGATGCTGAATTAGATGGCCTCTTGCCTGATCCAGCAAGGCTCCTCTTAAATACCTGAACCATAGTGTGATTTTATGATCCCAAACAAGCTCTGCTAGATATAGTAGCCTTCAGTTCAAGCAGATTTGGTTCCACCACAATGGCATGGATACAGAAACACGAAACGATCAGTTCCTACCACCTTTGCTTTTCAAATGTCCACGATGCTAAGGGATGCCTGCGCCAAACTCATGCAAATGTGGCTTCCTTATGGGGCCACTAATAGGTGAGACTTGCAGTGTAAAAACATCCCAGAGAAGTGATGTTCTGGAATGGTTTGGTCATCCACACTTCGGAAAGCTCAAACCATTCAATACTTAGTAAGATCTTAACTAGGTGCCGGCTAACTGTGCATTGCCTACATGAAGGAGGCAGTCCCATTGCCACGGCAACAGTGCCAGCAAACACGCAAGGTGCCCTTGGCTGAGTGACTGAGTGAAGAAGCACCCAGCTGTGCCTGCGCTGCCAGCCACCAGCTCCATCTGGAAGAGGTGCAAATGAAGTATGGTAGAGCAACTGCTCTACTGCTGTGCACTTGGGCACACGCAGAGCCACTTATGGTAAAGAAGTTGCTCCGTGCAGTGTGGGTGCAGCTCCTGGGAGTTTCCCCCATCGTCACCTTTTTTTCTAGTTTGAAAAGTATCAAGTGTCGACAACAAATATGGACTTGGTCCAAGCCGCTAAGAGGAAGCAGATGCATAGGATGCCAATCTGCGATCCTCCTCAACCACAGGTTGCCTTGGTAGCCCAGCCTAGATATTAGCCTATTTAAGATCGACTAAGAAAACCCAAGGGAGGCATGGTGGAAACTGCAGCTCTCATCAAGTTCAGTGAGTGAAAGGGTTGCCCAGCCCTGTTAGTTCCAGAGGAATTTCAACAATCCATTGCTAAAAGTGACTAGAACAAGGAGCTGGTGAATGAACACCAGAAATTGATTGAGCTTGGCATAGCTGGAAGAAGCAAACAATATCAGCAGCCGGGCTTCAGACTCATATGCTAATCTCTTTTGACTGCCCACCTGGCACAAAGACACCACAAAGCCAGCTTAATCAGCTTGCTTTGCTTTGCTTTTCAAAGTGACAGATCCTGCTGGATCAGCCGCAGCCCATCTAGTTCAGCATACTGTCTCACACAGGGGGAGTTCCCATTACAAGCTTAAAACGGTTTCGAAACGGTTTCGATCCTCGCAGTCCCCACGTCAGGTTGGCTTAACACGCTTTCCGCGTGTTAAATCGCCCCAAAGCGTTGTAAATGTTAACCCTCATTTCAAGAGGTCTCACTCCGGTTCATGTGCTTGAAACATTTTACATTTCTTGCCGTGGTAACGGTACAGTTTTAGTGGGATAAGAATGCATGTTTAGGGTTTTCCTCCCCCAATAGCTTGCTTCCAAAGATAGTGATTTCATTGTAAAATTCCACCCTGTAAGCAGCCGTTACACTGTAGCAATCTACCCACTTCACACCTGATAACAATGTTGCAATTCTGCGCAATTCTAAAAGTTCTGACCTTTAGAAAGGGAAAAGGGAGGAAAGCAGCTGAAGTTTCAGTGAGATGTGTGAATGTTTAATGTGTGAATGTATGGCTGTGGAGTGAGCGGGCAAAGGGGGCTTGAGTTGCTACTGCTGCTGTATGGCCTGGGCAATGGGGAGAGGAGGGGAAACAATTGCTGGCTCCCCGGTGCCATTTTTCCTCCATCCAGGCAAGCGGCAGCCACCCAGCCACTCAGCTAGGCTCCGTGAAGGATGGCTGTTCACGCCAGGAGGAAGAGGGCAGGGCAGCCCCGAAAAGCGGCTTTTAGAAAGTAGCCACTTGAGTCCCCCCTTGAGTCATGTACGATCCTCAGAATCCAGATCAAACGCAATTAAGTTGAAAGTAATGGGATCAGGCAAATTCGTGTTAGCATCCGGTTCTATTATTTCAGTTTAGAAAAACAGTTTTAAGCTTGTAATGGGAACCAGGCCACAGTGGCCCACTAATTGCTTCTGGGCATTCTCAATCCTTGCACCTCAGAGAGAGATTGAGAGAGGGGCTATCCTGGCCCTGTACACCCTCTGTGGGGCACCCCAGGAACGGTCCCAGTGCCGGGATTCACGCAGCCCCATCACGGGACTTGACTTCCACTTCTGGATCCTCTGGAGCTCGTGGGCTTACTGTAAGATGTTCTCAGCCTTCAGGTCTCAGGGCCAAATGCTGCAACTGATTGATCCCAGGCAGGAGGGAAAATGAAATTATAGCCAAGCCTTTCTCTGCCCAGGCGAGCCGCCAAGCCCAGCTGAGCAGCACTTAATGTCTGGTAATGTGCTCAGAGGAGTGAAGAGGTCTCCCGTCTGTTATTCTTTTATGGAGCTGATCCAGGGACTGACAATCAGAAGAGGATCAGAGCTTGAAATAGCTCAATCAATGGCAACTCACAAAACCTTCCTGCAACCTGAGCAGGATGGATCCTTGTGGTGGGCTAAATGCCACCATTGACACTAATGAGATTTTTCAAAAAGGATGATTTCTGTCAACCATAATGGTCACCACAAGGGAGGTGGACGCCGCCGCCTTATAGCTTAACGAAGGCCAGAGTCGCTCCCAAGTTCTTTCTCCAGCTCATCAGTTTTATTCAGGTCCTTGCAGTTAAACGCAGCCAGTAGTTACAGAGCAGATTTCCTAAAATTTCCCTTCCTTATGCCCCTGGGAGGCTTGGAAGACAGTTCTCGGAAGGGGGTGTTGCTTTTTATTGCTTAGCGACCGAAATGCCTGCATTCTCAGAACCTGGAACATAATTTAAATGTGAAAAGGGGTGGGTAGACCTGGAAAAGAAGCTTCTTCGGAGGCTAAAATTAGATGAGGGTGTTGGTGGAAGAATATAGCTCAAGAAAGCCGACTTTTCCGAGCTAAGATGTACGGTTAGAGTAATAAGGCTTGGACAACAATGTAGTGCAAAACAGCATGATGCTAGTGCTGAAGGAAGAGGATTTCTAAGGTGAAATTTGCACCGTGCACAGGCTGACAAGTGTAGCCACTCTTTTCCTCATCCAACACCCCTCAAAATTCCCAGATACTCTTTGCCTAAGAGGACTGTCCTAATTCATCTTGCATGTTGCTCCAGGGAAGATTCAGTAGTAACTCTTGATTTGAACGGAACAACTTTTTAATTAACAAGCAAAAGGTTCTCTCTCTTTTAAAATTCATTTTTTGGCTTTCTGTCATACAATTCCTTGTTCTTAGGTTCCAAGCTGGTAAATCAAAGTGTTAGCTGCTAGGAAGAGCATTCCAGGAAGAAGGAGAGGAGAGCGGAAAGGAAGGGAAGGGCAAGGGGAGCTTGGCAATGTGGGCATGTCTTCACTTGTAGGCCATGTCTTTCTTTACCTTAGATCTCAGCCGACTGAAGCATGAAGGATCCACATATAGACAACCCAACAACTGTCTAAGGTGGCTGCAAGCAAGGGCACCAAGACAGACAAGGGGGGTGGGTGTCCTCTCTGTGATGCCTTTGATGGCCTGTGTGGTGCAAGATGGAGATGCAGAAACACCTGATGATGCCATGGGGAGGGGAGGACTTCTACAGGGCCATCTGTCCCTATGTGCCTGCTGCCTCATGTGTGGTGGAGAAGTGTCCAACGTTTATGTATGTAAACTCTCCGTCTAAAAGAAGTGCCTCTTCCCAAGTAGACCTGCCCATCAGTTAAGATCAGTGTGAAATATTAGTAAGATCTTAGTATTGCAACTTCTATTAACACCTAAAAAGGCAAGCATATGTGAGAGGACCTTCCCTGTGGTGATCTCCAGGCTGTGGAACAACCTCCCATCTGAGTTGCATCTAGCTTCCTTAAGATATAGTGAGGATGCATCTAGGCTTTGGCTGGAGAAACAGCTCCCCCATCCCTTCCAGGCACCATTATCTGTAGTTTCTTGGGATCTCTGAGTGTAGGGCATGGTCTTTGGGGATACTAGAGGTGAGTTACTGAAAAGAAAATTTGGACAAGATACTTTGAGGAGCTTAGTGATAGACCACAATTTTAAGTCCAGCCGGTCCTCCCACTTGACTGGGAAAGAAGATGCATCCATGTCAAACCTCACTGGTTGCTCCATGAACTTTATACTACATGCTGACTCCCCGAACTAATAGAGGTTTCCTACTGTGAGATGGATACTAGCCCAAGGTTGGCTTTGTGGAAGAGTGCAGAATAGAACCAGAAGATTACCAGATTAGAGTCCGACACTCTAACCAAAAGACTAACTTGGCTCATCTTGAACTCCATGATAGCCTTAGGTTTTATCCAGATGGGAGGAATATAGTGCCATTACAGTGCCATGATGGTAGGGTTGCCTCACATATCTGAGGCAACCGCACCATTGCCCTGCTTCCATGAAAACATGCTAAAAACTATTGCTGGAAACCCCAGTAGTGGTCATGAGTCTTTCAACAATAGCAGGTTTACATGCCTTCCAGGTAGAGCTGCCATGATTGTTAAAATGTGTGAAGACCGCACAGGTGGTAATCACGCAGGGAGGATTTCACACATTGCCTCCTAGCAGGATATCTGGCCACCATGTGGAGATGGCCAAAATTGCAGCTTCTCAGCAGTGTACCTCCTATTGCATACATGAGCACCTTGTTTTCCATGCCAAATAAATATAACCTCTTGCTGCCTCTCATGATATACCTGGATGTCTCCCCCCTCCCCCAATCTCTTTGCATTACAATTATATTCCTTGTTCTGTTTCTCCTGCCCATGGTTGGGCAAATGAAAACCCTTGGGAATACCAGCAATGCTATAGATGTTGCTGAGGGGAATGTAGCAAAATGTTGTGAAGGTTGTTCCTTGAGACCCAGTATGGTGCACCGCCTAAAGAGCTGGGCTAGGAGTCCATAATTTGTGTTTTTATCCTGCCCTCTATTTGAAGGTCTCAGGACAGATTACAACCACAGAATAAAATTCAAAATGAACACACTAAAAACAATAACACTACCTTAAAGTGGGTAGGGACATCTGTTTCCGGAGCCAAAGGCCACAGGAAATAGATGTATCCTCTGTAAAGTCAGGGCACAGGCTACTTTCTAGAGGAACTAAGACGTTCAACAACACAAGGTCTTGGTTTTTTCTTTTTCTTTTTTTTCCAAAATATTTTCGGTACCTCACTGCACTAGAGGTTAGATCCACACACAGTGAAAAGGGCAATTTGAAAGTGGCTCAGAGCTGGTAGTTGAAAAATGCCAATGTTCCCATTTCACCTCTAATCCACATTAAAGTGGATAGGGGATGGATAAAGGATGGGAACACTAGCTTCCACATGCTATTGCCTCTACTTTTCAAATGCACGTGGGTGCAGCTCCCAGACTCATATTTACTCCTAGTCAATAATATTTCTTCTACTTTAGTCTTCCTTCTTTTTAAAATCAGCTCTTTCTTCCATTATGGAGGCCTCTGTGGCCCAAATACAGCTAGGTGGTTGTCAGGCTGGCAAAGGATAACCACGAGACCTTTCTTTAAAAAGAACAGTGATTTATTTCAGCTCAGCATTAGGGCATTTCTTGTTGGGAGCAACTTGAAACAGAAAGCCTAGCATATTTATATGTTTCATAGCTGGGTGGGGTTTGGCCTTCAACCAATGAACAATAACCATTTTTCAAAACCCAGTTTAAACTTGGAGCCAAAATGTATCACTCGACCCCAGCAGGGAGGGGGGAGTCAACTGTCACTTCCAAAACAACAGACAGCTACTATATGCATATATACAGAATCACATAGGTGGAAGAGATCTAACGTTCAAATATTATGGCAGGCAGCTAGCCCTGTCTGACAGTGGTCTGCTATTAAATCACTGGCGAATGATTGTAAGCTTTCTCAGACCATGCTTTAGAATGCTTCCTCTTTTCCTGCAAGATGTCCCTTGGTTTGAGCAACTTGGGTGGGAACAGAGCCACCCACCAAGTCAGCTTTCCCATGGCAGGTGAGAAAATGGAAGAGCAATCAAAAGCTGATTAACAGACTGGTTTCCTGACCTCTGTCTATACTTGGGAAATAGTTGATGCAGCTGAAAAGAAAGACTTGCATTTACCTCACTAGAATTTTCCATTTTTTTCCTCTTTGTTTCTAATCATCCTTCTGGGCCCATTTCATCTAACCCTCATATGCTTTCACCTAATTAGATCTCCACATCCGCTGCATTGCATCTGAGGAATAATCAGACATTAAGCCCCTATCTCCCAACCAATTTCTAAACCAGCATCCGGGCAGTGAGATGTGTTTCCTCTAATGCATCCCAGTTTGAATGAAGCCCCTAAGCATTACTTTACTAAATAAAGATCTGTACGTCAGAAATAATTATACTTGTTCTCTATTTCAGGTTTAAAAAAAACGGGGAAGGGAAATTTTTCAAAGGGTTTACTAAAGAAGCATGGGGGTGGGGGGGAGGCTGGCCTAAAATATTCACATACTACCATACAGGAGTCTGAGATTTTTGATTTATGGACTTAAATGGTTACAGCTGCACCTATATCCTGGTTGTATAAGAATTTGGCTATAACCCAGATGAATCCTTTGCACAGCATGTCTTTGATTAATTTCTTGTTCTTCCACATGCTCACTCCATAAGCTTCTCTTTTGCTCTCTGGAGGGCAAAACTTCCCAACAGATCATCTGAATTCCAGCAAATGCCTTCAGATCACGAGGCATCCAGGGAACCCCTTCATCTCCCGTCATGAAACAAATATTTATTCGGCCAACAGGAGTGCCAGGATAATAATGGCAAGCTGCTGTAATCTGGAAACGAGCTGCATTTCATTGATTTTGGCTTTTCTTTCCATTGTGTCAGATTCAAATATATTCTCGCTCGAAGAGTGCAAGTTATTAATGATAATTACAAAGCAGGCCTTCAAGACTGACATGACCCACGCCCCTTCCTCTGTTTGCAGAGAATGGTGGCTCTTTGGCTGTACAATAACACAGAAGCCCTCCTTGCGGTACACAGAAATCTGATTTGCACACAACACTTGATTAAACATGCTGGAACCAAAATGTGGCTGAAGCTGCTACTCTGTTCAGGCAGCCGAATTACCGACTTTTTTTTTGGCATATTAAACGGCTGCTTGTTCAAACATGTTGCTGTTCAGTGCTTAGGTAGATTTGTACCTTCCATGCCAGGGCGGGGGGGGGGGGAGAACCCTCCTGGGTCCAACTATTATATTAGTTGTTCTGGAATAGCAAAGAGAATAACAAGTTTACTCTGGCCTCTAGGTTCCGTTCTGTCACTGGCAGAAAAATAACCTTCCATGACTAGGAGGCGGCATCTCTTGGCTTTCACACAGAATGTCATGGTCTGGAAAAAAATCTGAGCTAGAAAATGCTAGGTGTGTAGTAACAATAGTAGCAGTAGTAGCAACAACAATTAATAATATACTCAAGATCTTTGCACTGATGGATGAAGCCTCCAACTTGTTGAAGCAAAGCAGAGCTAAGTCTGGTCAGTGCCTGGATAGCATGGGAAATGTCTTGAGAACCACATTGTAGAATTGCATTCACACCTAAGTTTTAATCCAGCTTCAGTCCACTTTCAGAATGAGAGAACACATCAGCAAAGTGTCGAGCTGAGTTCTTTCTGCATTATCTAACTCCAAAAATCCCCCTGTGGGTTAGATAAAATGGAAGAAAAGTGACTAGTTACTTTGCTAATATGATCGTCTCACTTTGAAAATGGACTGCAACTGGGTGTAAACTTAAGGATGTTTTTCCACTGTCACTAGAAGTACCCATTAAGTACCCATTAATGGGTACAAAAATGCCATTATGTACCCATTAATGTGTACTTAATGGGTACTTTTAGTGACAGTGGAAAAACACCCTAAGTGTGACTGCAACCTAGATTGAACAATGGAAGAAAGATTGCATGCAAAAATATCCATTGGTGAAATTATAAAGGTAAACACCTTTGGGTTGAGCTTAGTCTCTGGTAAATGCAGGGACAGATCCAGGCAGTTTTACTGAAGTGGTTTGCCACTGCCTCCATCTAGGGCAGTGATGGCCAACCTATGACACGTGTGTCACAGGTGACACGCCAAGCCCTTTTGGGTGACACACATGGTCACCCTGGCACCTGTTCTTGAAGTGTACGAAATACCAACTTTCAATTGAATATTAGCAAACAAAATTCAGCAACAAAAATCACTAATGTAAAGAATTGTTTTTGCTTTAAATAAAATACATATATCAAAAATATAACTTTTTTACTAGAGCTACAAATATCACAAAATTATGGATATTTCTAGATGTGACACAGCACACGAGTTAAGCTAGGTTTTCTTGTAAATTTTGATACACTGAGCTCAAAAGGTTCGCCATCACTGATCTAGGGAGATGCCAAGAATCAAACCAAAGTCTTCTGCATGCAAAGCAAACAACCTACCATTTAGCTGTGGCTCTTCCTATGGGGACTATCGAAAACCGCCTGTCATCAAACTTGCAATAATTCTTTACTTAGGCTATGTTCAGACATAACAAAAGGGTTGCTTCAGAGGTTCCTCAGAGAGACGGCACTGTATGGCCCTTGTGTTCTCAGCCCTTTTCTAACCCACCTTTCCTAGCACAGAACATTCATGAGAGAGAGAGAGGGGCAGACTGGTGTGTGAACAATCCCACCTTAAAGCCTTCTCTAAAACCCTTCAGAGATTATTGTGTGTGTGTGTGTTTGCTGTGTCTGCTCACAGCCTCACTTAACTTCCAAAAGGAAGTATTTTGCAAGTGGTGCACACATACCTAGTAGAGAGTTTCCAGTCCCAAACAAAACTTGCAACTCTTGGTCAGAGGAAACAGGTGGGACTGGTTCAGGCACACCTGTTCATCCCTTGATTATTACAAGATTATGATCTCATGTAGGTATTTATTCCCAGTCTTCATTAGTCGCTTTGATTGCATTTTTATTGAAAGGAGGGATATTAATATGGGAGGCAGGGATTGGCAATATAAAACAATCAGCAATTGGTCAGGGTTTCAGCAGTAGTTTATTGCTGTTTAAACTATATTGCATCCCATTTCATTGAAGCCGGAGCCTCGGTAACTCCCTAAATGTATTTTGGGAATGTTGTAGTAGCCCTTGAGATAATGTTAAGAATTGCACTTTAAGCGGGGATTAAACCACTTGTTCCGTATAGTGTCTGCCATCAAGGCTTAAAGCATTTTCTTTGAGTGCAGAATGAAATTTCAAGTAAATCTCTTAATTAGGTTATAAGCTAAAAGCATTTAAAATATAAGCTAAACCCTTCTTCCACATTTTACTGCTTAATCTTTTATTTTTTCATTCAGATATTTTGAGCAAAGAAATTCTTCCCTCTTAAGAAAAAGAAGAGATAAACAGATTCCAAAAATGAAACGGTATATTTTATATCATCACCACGTAAATGTTTAATGATAGGTTTTACAATATTTCTTACAGTGTTTCCCAAAGTGTGGTACGCGTACCCCCAGGGGTACGGGAAGAGTTTGGTGGGGGTACGCGTTGCACCGGAGTTTGGTGAGGATCACGTGGGAATATCCACTGCACCGTGCTTAGCTGCGCCCACAGAACAAGGAAAGAAATAGGCGCGTATCACAGTTTTTACATGGGAACTGGGGCCATCGTACATCGTATCGCAACTCATTATGGCGGGAACTTCTGCGCATCCTTTGCGCAGCTCGGGTTTGGCCATTTTTAAACTGCGGGAACATTAACAGTTGACGTTGAGCTGCGGAGCTGTTTAAACGCCGGATAACTGCAGTGTTATCTAACGGTCTTGTGAGGTGTTACACGGCGTGAATATACTGCACTTCGTTACAGAGACAACTTACTTCTTTAATAGTTAGTTCCGGGCACCTAGAATCGTGCTTTAGTAAGTGCCACTGATTTTGATTATTTTTATAAAATAAAATTTTTATCCCTAATGTTTTTTATGAGGGGTACTCAGCGTTACGAAAATTATAGAAGGGGTACACATATGTCAAAAGTTTGGGAAACACTGCTGTAATATTTTTATATCTTTTGAATGCTGCTTTGGGGGGCAGTAAAGGGCACCCCTCTCTGATGAAGCCCAAGCTCCCACCAGATTCAACCAGCATGGTCAGCGAAGGGGGCTATGGGTCTTATCGTCGTTCTGTATCACCAGGGCTGCCTCTAGACTAGTGGAATAAATTCACAGTTAAATGTAAAAGTGCAGTATACATACTGTGCAGCAGCAACCAGGTGTCCCTACTGGAAAGGCAGCTCCATAGCTTCCCCATCAGAGCTGCGAGAGTTGGAGGAGGCATGCGCTGTCATGGGGGTTGAAGCACCCAATTAAATTTTGAGCTGTCCTTCCTGCTTTGCAAGCATCTGGTCTCCTTTTCTCACCCTCCTTCCTGCACTGGCTTGAGGATCTGGATTTTCTTTCTACTGTGCAGCGAGTGTTCTCAATCCCGCATTTAGGTAAGTGGGCAGTCCCGATCATATAATCTGATGCCACAAGGATCAATCGATCGTCATATGTTGGGACTGTGCATTCCAATGCACAGTATAAATGTGTCTGGATGCAGCCCTGGTGCGCCACAGTTTAGCCACTCCAGACTTACAGCTCTGGATTCCAGACAGAGATCAAGACCCAAAGCAATGTAGATTAGGGATGGGTGAAAAATGTTCATTACCTTTGCAATCTGTACAGAAATACAGTGAATGGTCACACCACTGGATGCTCCAGGTAAGCTTTTGGATGCTGTAGGTAAAGGTTAGGTAGCTCATGGAGCACGATTTCGTTCTCCACAGCTAGTCAGCAATTAGGCAACTTCTGGGAAGGCAGGGGACATTTCTAGCATGTAAAGGCCTCCTGCAAGTGCAGATGCACCTGCTCAGGTGTTGCCTAATTGCTGACTATGGTCCAAAGTGTGAATTTGTCCCTGGATCATGATATGATCCTTTGTAGATCAAATAGCAATTCTGGAAGAGCAAAGCAGTTTACATGACCATCATGAGCTCAGAATCCATAGCCTGCCACTGTTTTTTATTAAGTGGCGGGAAGGGTCCATCCGAGGTGCCCAGGTGTCCAGTTTGCTTGGATCAGTTTCAATTACTGCGGCCTGAGGATGTGGACAAGCTGCTTGTGGGAGTGTGGCCAACATGCTCTTTAGATCCTTGCACTTCTTGGTTGATAAAGACTAGCCGACAAGGTATGACCAGGTGGATCCAGGAAGTAGTGAATGCCTCTCTGAGGGAGGGAGTGGTTCCACCGCCCCTGAAACAGGCTATTGTGCCCCCTTCTGAAGAGGGCCTCCCTGGACTCAGAAGACTTAAACAACAATCGCCCAGTGGCTAATATACCTTTTCTAGGCAAGGTTCTGGAGAGGGCCATCACTGTTCACCTGCAGGCTTGCTTGGAAGAAGCTGATTATCTAGACCCATTTTATATGTTGTAAAAGCCCTGAGACCCTTGGGTGTTGGGCGGGATAAAAAAATTAATTGTAGACATTAGCGAATGCTAGTACACGCAATCCTTCCCCTCACATATACGCAGACTTACTTGAAGTGCGGATGAGTGGTCCAGGTGTCACCATCTTGTTTCCCAATGCTGGCACCACCGTGTGTGCACTGGCGTAATCACCAGGACAACGGCGAAGTACCACACACACTCACTGGCACCGGCAGCCACGTGGTGCACCAGCATACCTGTGCAGAGCGTCATGTGCCCCTCCACGTACCAGATATGTGGATGGGTCGGTACAGAGCCAGGGAAAGACACGCCTGGACAGGGTAAGTCTATGTGTGGAGCATGAAATCGTGCTCCACACATAGTTAGCATGCAGTGCACTCCTGCACAGAAGGGGCAGTTTCTGAGTTGGAAAGGTCCTCTTGCAGTGCGAATGGGAGCGCACTGCATGTTGACTACTAGGACAAGCGCACAAAACCCCCAGGCTGTGACCGACTAAGAAAGAGAACTTGGCATGGTGCTAGATTGTATAAGAAGAATACTGACCTGGTATGAATCAGTTTTTTCACAGTCTAATAATATTTTAGAGCTATTAAGAAACATAAACCTCATCCAGACAGCACTTATGTAACCTGCATTATTTGGATAATCGGGAGGAAAGCACATCCAGACATACCCGTATTTTCCGGCGTATAAGACAACTGGGTGTATAAGACGACCCCCAATTTTTCTACTTAAAATGGAGATTTTGCAAAACCTAAACCGAGCCTGGGACTTGGGGAGAGATGGCAGCCTTACCTGCTAATCCCAAGAATGCGGCTTGTAGCTTTCCTTCTGGCGCTGACAGGGGGAAAAACCTTGCTCTGATAAAGATCTGTGGCTGCAATGCAGCTTTGGAGTCTGCCTGTCTAGCGCGATTCGTCTATGATTCTGTAGGGGAGGGGTGTTCCACCGAGCGAAATATGAAGAATCCTGCCATCATTTTCTCTTCAAAAGCCTCTCTGCTTTCAACCCCTCCCCTAATGGACCATAGACGAATCTCACGCTAGAGGGGCAGACTCTGCTAAAGCAAAATGAGGGCAGGATTCTTCTTATTTCTCTCCTTTAGCAAGGTTTTTTCCTCATGTCAGCGCCAGAAGGATGGCTACAAGCCACATGATTGGGATTAGCAGGTAAGGCTGCTGTCTCTCCCCAAGTCCGAGGCTCGGTTTAGGCTGCACCCCAGTTTTGTGTTGGCAGCTGCGGCCAGCAGGACCCGGGTGAGGGTATTACTGGTGTATAAGACGACCCCCAACTTTTCAGAAGATTTTTTGGGGTTAAAAAGTAGTCTTATACGCAGGAAAATACGGTATTTTTTTCTAGATTATCCATGCATTATTCTGGATTATCCAACTAATGCGGATTAAGTAAGTGCTGTAATGGGGGGCAGGGTTTGCCAATATGACAACAGCCTTCTAGAAAGCAATGGAATGACCTCACCCAAAATGCTGCGTACAGTTTTGGACAACACAGCACATGTTCAAAAACAGCCGAACTGGGGAGGGGGGGGGAGGAGAAATGGATAGACAGCAACTGAAATAGTAAATAGACTAGAGGTATTGTGTTCCATGAGCTGCCTCCAGGTGGCAAGAAGCAATGAGGGATCTAATGGAGATCCCACAATTGCTCCTTGCTGCCTCCTACCAGGTGGGAGAAGCAATCTTTTAAGACCAGCGTGATTCCAATTTATTTGTGACGTTTCCAATATCCTCTTCTGCCCACCAGCATCCCCCAAAATCACTTTGCTGTGTGATTCATTGGCTTTCTATAGCTCAGGGCAAAGTGATGTGGAAACAAGAGGGGCCAAGCATCCTCACTACGGGAAAACTGCCAAGATTGCACCGTTTCCCTTAACAATAATATAACAGGTTTATTCCTTGACTAACCTGGGACTGTATAGGGAAATGCCATGAACTGTGGGGTTGAGGCACCCATGTCTGGAGGCACCCTAAGGAAAACTGAAACAGCTGGGACTTTTTAATCTAGACAGGGTACTTGTGAATAGGGCAAGGACTATTAGTGCAATTCCTGCAAAGGATGCTAAACACGAGCCAACTCATTGGAAGCCTGTATACTAGCCACCTAATTTATATTTGATATTCATACTAATTTGCATGAATTTAGACATTTGTATACGAATCAAATGTTACAACATTTATACATTGACGTTTGTATTCAAACAAATGCTTCAGAACATTCATGAACCAGAGAGTTGGGAAAGCGACTGCACCGGTCACATTTGCAACAGATCCAGAGTGCATTTGACAGGCATTAAGAGCAGATCCAAAGTGGATACAGGGTGCATTTGATGCTTTCAAAGTGGATATGTTACGGAATATGTATCGGATGTTTACACATTTGTACCGGATATTCGTACAAATACATTCATATGGAATAGAATCCTATCACATTCGAAGTTGATCTATTCCAGCGGTTCTCAACCTTCCTAATGCTGGGACCCCTTAATGGAGTTCCTCATGTTGTGGAGACCCCCAACCACAGGGGAAGTGGGAGGGAAGGGCAACGGGAGACTCGTCGCGACCCCTCTGAAAGTGTAATTCGACCCCCAAAGGGGTCCCAACCCCCAGGTTGAGAACCACTGATCTATTCAAATGAATACAAATTTTCTTACATTCTATTTGATATGAACTGAATGCAAAAAAAACCCAAAAACAAAACCCATTTGTGCATATCCCTAGTGACACATAATTTGATTTGCCAGGCCTTTCTGCACTTGGACCACTAGTCACTTTGTGGTGTGCTCTGAGATGGAGCATTTGCACATGAAGGGGCAGTTTCTGACCTAGAAACAGCTCCTTCCATGCAGCAGTGCACTGCTCAGCAACTATGTGTGGTGCACCACATGTACCAGAGCCGGTAAAGCTCCAGGCCTATTCACACTGTGCTAGCCACTTCTGCGTCGTGTGACACAGTGTGCAGGTGTCCAGATGTATGGGGGGAGGATTTGCATGGACAAAGCATTCGCCAGTGTGAATGCTTAGTCCACATGTGGGCAAGTTCGCCCTTTGCTTCCCATGGATGGGAAGCAAAGGGTGAACTTCCCCTATATGTAAAGGCATGTTTAGTGTGAATAATTTCAGACAGAAAGACAAATCCATCTCTCCATCGTAGGAAATGCTTAGCTGCAGTTGATGGGCACCTTCAAGACCCACACTCCCTCTTCATAAGAATCTATTTTTAGCTTAAATTTGGACCAAACTGTTCTTCAAACAGAGAATTTCCTCAGTAAGTAGGTTACACTGGAAGTTGAAAGGAATGTTCACTGCTTGCTCCCACTTCTCCTTCACATTTATATTTGTAAATAATGCAGATATTACAGAAACACAATCATTCTCCAGGGCACAAGCCAAGCCTAGGGCACCACTGCCCTTACAGCTCTTCACTGCTCCGGGAAGTAGAATCAATGCATCAGTGGCAATAACAGGAAAGAGGTTCATACCTTGTGCAGTTTAATAAATAAAAAGGACTGCCTATGTTCCGGGTAAGCAAAGTAGAGGAAAAGCAGATATTGCGAGAAAATATGTCAATAATAGTAAAGTGAGATGACATTGTAAAACGAGGAGCATGGTTTCATAGAACAAATTTGGAGGGGAAAATGTTGCTATCTTTGTGTTGTGCCTGACGGCTGCCTCCATTAATACCTCCATGCAGTTTTCCTGGCAGAGATATAGAAGTGGTTTACCATTGTCTAATTCTGGGGATAGGTTGGGGATTAAATTGGCAACCCTCTGCTTTCCAGGCTGCTTGCACCACCATTAGGGATGTGCATGAACATTCATTATTTGGACAAATTTGGACAAAGTCAGACATTTGTACACGATATTTGTATACTAACATTTGTTCAAATACAAATGTTTCTGGACATTCATATGAATAGTTCAGACATTTGTTAGATTGGGGACGTGGAAAAACTGAGTGACAGTCACATCCACGATGGATCCAGGTTGCATTCAACATGGATCAACAGTGGATTAAAAGTAGATTAACGTCACATTCGACATTTTCAGAGCACAGATATGTTACAGATACGTATTCATTCGTATCAGATATGTATTGAATATCTGTATGAATACATACAAATAGATTCGTATCGGATAGAATTCTACTACGTTTGAATGTGATCTATTCATACAAATACAAATTTTCAAACATTTGATTCGTTATGCATTCATACACACCCCTAATTGCCACTGAGCTACAGCCACTGCGGAGGGGAGAATATGGGATTCAAAATGTATGATCCTTGCATGTCTTCTGCACTTTCTGTAACATCCCATGAAAGCTGACGGTCCCATGGTGTATCATAGAAGGCTTTGCAGTGTATCTGTTTCTCCAATTCTCTTTTTCTGCCAAAGGATAAATTGATGAGGTGGGCATGAATGGAAAGAGGCCAAGAACAATTTTGGCACAATACTGCTTTCCACATCTAGTTTGTAGCATCTCATAATTATATAGATAAATTATTTTGTTAATCCGAAAAGGAGAGAAATTAAATTAATAGTTGCCTTATTTCATATCTTTCTATCTCCTGAGGAGCATTTTTAAAAATATGCTAGGAGTTTAGAGCCAAAAACCAATTGCTAAATCAATTCCTGATGGGTCCCTATTTGTTGTCTTTAAAGGAAATCATCAGCCACAAATACCACAAATATGGCTGAAAAAATTAAACTTCAATTTCTGCCCTGTAGGAGTTTGTAGTGGGCATCTACACAAAGTACCCTCAGGGTTGAGTTAGTGTGGGGACCTCAGGAGCTGTCATAGGGACCAAAGGACCTTACACAAACATCCAAGGCTTTGTTTCATCCCCATGAATAAGAAGATAAGAGAAACCCTGCCCAGGTAGACCAATATCCTGTCTCATATAGTGGCCTGACAATTCCCTATGGGCATCTCGGGGGGGGGGGAGGGGGTTGGTTTCCACCAGCACTAAGTACCCATTAGGGCCTGTTGAGAGCAGGAAGATCCTATTTCCACTGCAGACCCCATCAGAGCCACATTTGCTTCCACCAGTTCTAGGGAAATCCAGATTGAATAGGTCCTTCAGGACCTATAATCCAGATTTCCTGGAGACCCCATTAAAGAGTCTACAATGAGGTCCTCAGGCATCAAATCTGGATTATACGAAGTGCATTTCTATCACGATTGGACAATGGGGTCTGGGGGGGGCACACCCATGGGGGGGGGGTGCCCTGAAACCCAAAGCTCCGAAGCCAGCTTCGAAGAATAGCAAAGGCTCCAAAGAGGACCCCATGCGAGAGCATTGCCAATCCTACGGACCTTTGTCAAAGATTCCGGAGAATCTTCAAAGAATCTCTGGAGCATCTAAAGAGATTGCACCCCCTGTCCCCCAAAAAACTTGGGGTGACGGGCGGGGGTCCGACATAGGTTGATCCGGATTCGCCACATGGGTGCTTTGGCATTTCCACTGCGGGCAGGCTAGCACCCATTGCTATTGGGTGCTGCACCACCCATGGGGATGCATCAGGTACTTCCCTTAATCCAGATCTACTAGAACCAGATTAGTTGAAGGACCTATTCCTTAGATCCGGATCATCTTATATCCGGACTAAGGGAAGTAAGTGGAAAACCCCCTCAAGCAGAAAACAAAGGCAAAACTTTCACCGGCTCTTTGACTCTTTGCAAATGAGACTGACAGAACGCTAAGGTCTACCCCCTTTGGTCAGGTTAGGCTGTCTTGTCTCTCTCTCTCATACACACATGAAATACTGTATTTCCAACATACAGTAGCTAATCCAAATATAGATATTCTCTGTTGGATAATGCTGATATAAAACAGTTTATAACTTTCCTGATATAATCTCTGTAAATGGACTGAAGCTGAATTAAAACTTAGGTGTGAACATAGCAAAAGTGATTTCAAATATAGTCCTAAAAGACTGATCCACTTCTCCTTGAGATGTCCTTTATTACTTATTCAAATGATTTGTTACCTGCCTTTACACTTCCAGTAAACAAACTATATGATCCATAACGGTAAACCACAGAAATACGTCTATATGTGTGCTACGTTAACATTTAAGTGCGTGTCAGATTCATTTTGTGCAGATCAAGGCAAATGCATATACGAATGCAGTCACCCACTTAAAAGCTCTCCAGGTTTTACCTAGTGCTGCTGGTAGATTGGTGCTTGACTTGCATCTGCCACTGCAGACATATAAAGGCTAGAGGGGCACAGCCACACAGAATGGCTGCACTGTCACTATTCGGCTGCAAAAATAGCAAAGTCGTTTGGAGGTCGGGATGCTGGGATGCTGTATCCTTTGCTGCTCGGTCTGCCCATGTTAATGAGTGGAGGGGCCTGCACAGGGTGACCACAATTGGTGGTCCACCTTTCTGTTTTGCTGCCATGCACAGGAAACAGTCAGGGCACAGGAAATTGTCACGCACTTATCCTTAGGCCTCTTTTCTCACATAACCCACGTCCCTCCACACTCCAGGGAGACAAACACAAGTCCTTGGATACCTCCATGTGCCTCAAAAATTGCACAGTTTTTATATAGAAGGAAGGAATGGAATGGATAGATACACACTGCGGGGGATTTGGAAAAACTGTTTAAGGCCATTTCTGCATCCATTGTTACGTCTGGGGATAGGGAGGGCTCTGGGGGGGCTCACTTCTGTACAGCTGGAGCAGGATAAAGTAAGGCCTGCCCCCTCCTAGCATGCTCTATCAGAATGGGCAAAGCAATAGAACAGGACAGGGCAGCAAAATGGCGCCCTTTTCCAACTCTACCAGTAAACCTCACCAGATAACCATTAAGTTGAAAAAACCTACATCAGTGTTAACCAGAGAACAGCAACCTTATGTACACTTGGTTTGGGGTCTGTAAGAAAAAAAATACCTGGAGGCAATAGAGAATGTACCCATGTACAGCTGTCATAAGCCCCTCACAACTGTGATCAGTGTCCTTATCCAATCAATCCTATATGGCAATATAGCTGGTAAAAATGAAGTCTGCTCATGTTTTATGAGTCAGCAGCTCCTTTCATGGTCCCATACTTCTGCCGTGTCTTTCTGGCAGCTGCTCCTTCAAGCCCTCATCTGGAAATGTTTTGACAGCAAGCTAGTGAACAGGAGGCGTATGCAAGAACACAGCTATGTGACTGTACTAACGGCTTCTAGAAAGACTCAGCAAAGTACGAGCCACGTGATGAGGTGCCGGCTCATGAGCAGACCTAGTTTTTACCAGTAGTGCATGGAATTGTGCATGTTAGAGTAAAGATTGCCCTGGGCCTGTGCACATCAACGGGATTGGCATCGCCATTTAGACATAGGCATATTTTATTGGGGCCAGTGACCAGCATTGGACCCCTACTTAAAACATCCCAAAGTGCCCTACAAACAGTGTTACATGCAGGTATTCTGCGAAATAAAAAGGGTGGGTTCCAATTTATTTGTGATGTACGGTAGTCTATTTATCAGCTGTCACGATCAGGGTGACCTGTCTGTGCCTACTGACAAAAGAAAGATGTCACCAGAGAGGGCTGTTCAAAACCTTCATCCCATCTTGCTAAGGAGGATTACATGTTTCATGAAGAAGCCTGACTAGTTGTCTGTGATGGTTGCCTAGGTTACCCTACAGTTTGTGGCTGTCTCCTGAAACAGCATTCAGACTTTTTAGCACAGAGACGTATCATATGGACCTGACCATATCTTGGCCATCTTGCTCATTATGGGTCCAGTGAATAATTCCATCTAGCGTTCACTTTGAAAGTTGTGGTTTTTCTGTTCAGAACTACAGTGTGTTATCAAAGGCTGTGTGTAAACAGCTTAAGCTGACTCCTGCTTAAACAGATTAAAGTCCATCTGTTATTCCATCTTTTTTGATTCCAGCAGTGACCAGCAAGAAATCTCTGGGAGGTTTACATGGAGGTGAGGCTTCCCCTGCTGACTGATGTGAACACAAAAGTATTCGTGAGGGGTGTGTAAGGGAAGCTGTCGGTGCGGGAGGACTTCTAGAATTGTTGCTTTTTTGTTAGGGTAGAACAGCGGGTTTTCATATCATAATTGATTCCAGAAGTGTGTTCCTGTGGTAGCAAAAACAAGGCTGATCCATCCATCCATCCATCCATCCATCCATCCATCCATCCATCCATCCATCCATCCATCCATCCATCCATCCATCCATCCATCCATTTATTCTAATACCTTTTGAATGCCGTAACCTGTTAAGTACAATCCTATATTATCAAGCACATCTATGCATGTAGATCATAATAAAACAAGCATAAAAAGATCACCCAGTAATAGTTACATAAAAAGCTCAAGACTGATCATTAATAGGGTTGCATTGGCAAAAGCATAAACATTCTGCCATTGGTAAGTAGGTGAATGTAGGCAGAATGCTACTGTCCGCTGCATGCTAAAATTTCCTTTTAAAGTTCCTTCGTTTCAAGAAAGTCACTCTGAAATCAGCTAGTATTGCCTTGAAGTGGTTCCTGAATACTGTATCTGCTTATGACAATTTCATGCCCACTGGTTCTTTGGTTTAAAAGCTAGAGGTGTGCACAAATGCACTTTTCGAATATTCAAATGTTCAAATTCAGACGAATACAGAAAAAACAAATGTATTCAAATTCAAATCTGATTCAAATACATTCATATCTATTCATACGAATTTTCAATTCATATTTGAAGATACAAATATCAACAAAATTTGTATGTGTCCATATGCGTCCATACGCATCCTGTTTTTATCCTGTATACATCCCGTTTTCGTCCTGTACATATCCGTACAAATGTGCACAAATATGAATAAGATGTGTACAGATACATATGTAATGCGTATGGATATGTACACATACGAATGTCTGAATAATTCGTTCAAATGATTTGAAACATTCAAATTCATTTGAATGTTTAAAACTAATGTATAGACATTCAGTTCGAATTTGAATGTCCAAAGTTGAACAAATTCGACTGAATTTTGAATGTTTCGAATATTCTTGCACATCCCTGTTAGAAGCTGGACTCGTAAGCTACTTCTGAACGCATTTTTAAAAGTGACTCAAAAGCAGCTTGGCGAAGGTGCCTACCATATGCTTAATCCACATTAAAGGCCATAAAATGCACTTCCAAAATGCATCCTCTGTCTTTTAGAGTGGAATAGAAGTGGGGTGGGAACACTGCACCTCTACGCTGCTTTTGAGTTGCTTTTTTAAATGTGCGTGAGTCCAGTCTTACTCCTAACTAGAATGTCCAAGAGATGATATCATGCACCACACTGAAAGACAAGCAGGTATGAACAAGCCTAGGATACAGTGGCCAACCTGATTATAGGCCTTTTTAGGCCTAGGAGTAGACCAGACCAAGGAGCATTCTACAGGCTTCTCTTCCACATACTTGTATAGGTTAAGGGAGGCTCTGCACCTCCATCCACACAAGACACAAGAGGGTAAATGGGACTAGGGTGCCCCCAAATGGCCAAGGTGTACCAGCATTCTAGGGGAGGATATAGCAGACCATGGAGGCATATGGATTGCATGTTTCTATGGTCCAGCATTCCTGATTTGTGTCCTTGTCCCCAAATGGATTCCGGACAGAGATTGCAACTAGGTTGATTCCTAGCTCCCAGTTGCTGTAATAAAGGGTTTTATTATTGATCTGCCAATGCTGGTGAATGGCTATTTTCTGCCAGGTGTCTGTTTACGTGCAGAAATTATTCCAAGGCCAGTAGGAGAGAAATGTTACTTTCCAGGATCATTTAAACTACTTTCAAGTCAAAACTGTAGGTGAATAACAGGTGGGGTTCTTACAATTTCCCTGCCAGATGTCAGATTATTATGAGCTGGCTCTGATCTCCACCTCCTCTTCAAAAATTAGGCCTGAATAAATTCTGTGAACCCCTCAGAGGTTCCTGAACTACAGCTACAATTCTGTGTCAGTCTCAAGAACCCCTGGAGAGGTGGATTTGGTCATCCTTAGTATAAGGGCTCGTCCCCATGGGGCTGCCAATACTTTGAGGTGGATTCGGGGCAGCCTTAATTCACATTAAGGAGTCCCCATGGTAATGGAGGACAGGGCAGGTTCAAGCCAAACCTGCCTGTCCCCATGAAAACTGCAGTAAATCCCTGCATCGGGATACCACTGTTTTCTCCCCCACCCCTTGCCTGAGAACACAATCACCTAGGTAAGGGCTTGCTTTACCCCAAACGATTGCCTAACAGCTTCCCTGCAGTCAGCTGAGCAGCCGTTAGGTGGGTATAGGGGCTGTCATGCACACGAGCAGAGCTCCAGTAAAATGATTAAAACAGCCATGGGAAAGTTTTAATCATTTTACCAGAGCTCTGCTCATGCGCATGACAGCCCCTATACCCGCCTGCATTATGGATCCCATAGTCCTATTCAAAGCCTCTTTTGTGACTAGAAAAGCCCTGGCCCTGCTAGTATGCTCTGTCTCTGCATCAAATGGAGTGTAATCTAGATCAGAAGACTCCTAATCAGGATCATTGGTGGTCCTTGACATTGAGGACCACTGGAGTACTAGCATTTGTCAGTCAAAGTCATGGAGGTGTGCAAAAGGCATGTAGCTTCTTTTCTGGACTAGTGGGGGATCTATTTTTGTGATGCATCGAAGTGCACTGGTAGTCCCACAGGGACTCCAAGGCTAGGAACCATCAAGCCATCAGAGCCAATGCAGGCTGGCTCCAAAACTCATGCAAGCTTCAGGACTGGTGCGGGGCCTGGGCTGGAACACCCACTGCTGTGCAGACAACACTTTTCCAATCCAAGCCTTGCCACAATCCAAACCAGAGGACATTGCTAGGTATGGACCCACTGATCAGGATCATAGCAGGATGAGTGCAAAAGGGCCCTTAGGTGTAGCTGGGACCATGTAAGGGGCTTTCACAGATGAAACAGACTATCCGCTGCAGAAGATCTTTCTTCAGTGACAAAAGAGGGACCCAAACTATCAGACCTGTTCTCATTCACTCTTCTGCTATGCTGGGTTTGTACATAAGTGGACAGCTTCACTGATGTGAATGTATGAAACACACTTCAGTCAAGCCCTAACACACCCCTTATATACCTTCAGTCAGTTAATATTAATTATATCCATTATCAATCTGCATCAGATTTCACCCTGCCTTTTCTTCAAAGCTGCCACACGCCTTTGGAAAGGCTGCAAGAGGGTCAGAGGGTCAGTTGCAGCTGCATCACTTATGGACCAGTGTTAGGAGGTGCTTTTAGGAGTGACATTTCACAAAGAGCCCCTTGATATTTTACCAAGCAAGATTAAGTACAGACTGGATGGCTCTCCTGCTTAGAGGATCCAAAGCAGGCTAGAAAATCATCCGTGAAGAGTGCTCATGGGTGGGCCCTCATCAGGCAGAAGGGACCATTCTGAGTCTCATGCCACCCAGGTCAGCTCTGGGCTCTTCACCATAATGATTTTACACAGGGAGATGGATGCAGTTCTTACCCAGTTTGCAAGTGACACAAAATTGGGTGAGAGAGAAAATAGCTCTGGGGTGGAAGTGTCAAAATTCAAAATGATTTGATAAGCTGCGGAGCTGGGCTGAAAACAATGGAAAGAAATTCAACCGACACAAAGCCAAAAGTAGGCTTTTTGAGAGAAAAGAATCACAGGCAAGGCATGGAATGGAGATAGATGATTAGGTGAGAAAGGCCTTGGAATTTTCATTGACCACAAGCTATCAGTCAACATGATGTTGTGGCAGGGAAAAAGAAAAAGGAACAGAATCCTGTGAGGTGAGGCTTGTGGTGAAACAAATTTAGCTTTGAAAAGAGAAAAAAGGAGGAGTGAGGGGGATATATTAGCCACCCTCAACTACCTGAAAGGCTGTCAAAAGAGAAGAAGGCCATGACCCATTCTCTGTCATTCCAAAACAAAGAACAAGGAATAATAAATTTAATTTGCAGTAAGTAAATTCTCAGCTGAACATTATTTTATTTTTTAACTTAACAGCAGTTCAACGGAGGAAGAAATTACACCGACAGGTAATGGTCTCTCCCTTGATAGATCTGTTCTGATGGAACTTGGATGGTCATTTAGGTCCTTTCTGCACTGGATGGTAGACCTCTAGACCTCTGCTATACACATGTTAGTACATACTAGCAGATGCCTACTTCCCCCTTGGAATGCTTTGTCCACCCTGGATGAAATAATAGACTGGGATAGGGCACCATTTTGGTACCTTACTCCAATCTACTGGTCTACTCGAAAGAAGTGATAGACACAGTTGTTGTACATGACCCTGAAAGAAAGCTGGCCCCATGGGCCACTATATTGTATGGAGGTGATTTTTCAATGGTGACCAGCCATGCTGCTGAAATGGGTCCCCTGGGAGCTCCAAAGGCCAGGAACATTCATTCTTGGCCCTCAGAGAATCCAGAGTCCTGGCACACCACCTCCAAAAATTGTCACAAGCTTTGAAATGGTGTGGGGACTGATCCAGGACGAGCCTTGTCAGTGCAGACAGCCTTGTTCTGTATCAGGAGCATGTTGTCCCACCATGAGGTGGATTGCTTAGCCTGGTATGGGGAGGCCTGCCCTGTACCAGGATAAGCCAGGTAAATATGGAAACAGGATCAACGTGGGGAGTTTTTTTATTCTTTTCCTGTAGGCATAGTGCAGAGATGATGATTTTTCCTGAACGTAGTTTACTGGGCAGTATGTGACTCCTAACTGGGTATGCTCCAGCAGATAACATTGTACCCATCTCTTGAAGGCAATGTAGAAAGAAGGATATTGCCCTGATATCTTGTTTTTTATGTCTCCTTCTAGATGACAGAGGAAAAAGCCATTGTTGGGCAAGAACTTGGGGATCCATCACAGGGGAGGGACGTGTATTGGCCATACAGCTGTGCCCCCCAGCCTTCAAAATCCTTGCAGCTGCAGAATAAAAGTTCTGCAGCTATGAGGTCCATGACTGTCAAGATTTAAGCTGCATCCAGAAAGGGGTTAAAAAGCATCATTACAGTACTTCTGTGTTGGGATTGCCACACATATCTGTGGCAACCTCTACATAGCCCCACTATATAGGGGTAAAATCATGCCTTTTCCTATCCTGGGAGAACACAAAGCTCAACATGGGCAGGGCTTGTTATAATCTGCACTAGCATGTGGACAGCAAACCCTTGTTTCAGGGTAGATTCTGGAATAAGATCCCAGAACAGGAACCTGGCGCCTGTATGCTAGTGCAGACTATGACAGCCCCCACCTATGGGCTTGATGATTTTGTGACCTATCCTTTTGCCTCTGTGATCCTTTGTTAGCTGGTATCACATCAAGAGAGTTCAGTTTCTAAAAGTCACTGAGACTTTACAAATTGCTCATGGGAAAGGTAAGGAATGAGAGCCTCGCAATACGTACGTTTTTTTTTTAAAAAATGAATCAGCCCTATTCTTGAGCTGTTCTATTCTTGTTGCTGTGCTATGAAATTAATACTTGGATCTTGCTGATGGTGCAGCATAGGTTTACATCCACCATGCTGACCACTGAAGATATTAATTGCTCAACTGAGCATTTTCATAGCATTTGTTCTTTGACTAGTATCTACTGTACCTACCAGAATTTACTTCCCCTATCTCCCCAGGGAATCAATGGAATTTCAAACAGTTAATCAGTAGAATTTTCCATATATGCAAGAGGAGTTTAAACTGCATCAATAAAATTTGAGCTTTATAATATTTTTGGCCTCAATGAACGACCTACAATTAACCACCCACTATAGCATGGTTCAGCCCCCTTTAGTCCTCTTCCCTGATCACACCCCCAAAATGAAAATGGATTAACACTCTATAATGGCTTGAGACCTTTTAAAAATCAGGACTCAAGAAAGTTTGATTGAAGGGAAGAAAGTCCACAAATAAACGGATTGGACTCCAAAGACAGACTGATGAAGAATTAAAGTGAAGGTGGGGCCCTAGCCTCAGTCTGATTTCTCAAAATGGACATGGACACAGAATATCACAATTGAACCCAAACTATTTGCTAGTGGTTCCTACCATCCAGATATGCCCCCAGTTAGTTTTGAGGCGAAACCTAGCTCAGTGGTTCTGAACCTATGGGTCGCGACCCCTCTGGGGGTGAAACTAACCTTTCAGAGGGGTCGCAATGAGTCTCCTGCTGCCCCTCCCTCCCCTAATTGGCCCAGACAGACAATACCACATCAAAATATTTAGACTTCCTAGTTCAACAGTTGCAGGGAACCTCACATGCAGGAAAGTTTAACATTGCAGGGAACCTCACGTGCTCAACTTCCAAAGAAATATAAGGTTACAGAAGGAATATTACCCAAATATATGGAAGGTCATAATTGCTTCTAGCTGTACCCCAGCTGCCCTGTCCCCGTGACCTCAGCTGCCCCACCCCCATGGTTGGGGGTTTCCACAACACGAGGAATTGCATTAAGGGGTCGCGGCCTTAGAAAGGTTGAGAACTGCTGACCTAGCACATAATGCAACCGATTGCAAGGAAGGGATGACAAGTCCATTTGTTATGTAAAATATCTTCTTGAAATAAAGAGCCTGCAGTGAAGACACAGGAAAGGTTAATAGCCAAAAATTCTATAGTTCTGTTGCAGGTCACCTCTCTTTTTTGTATGACATCGGTAATTAACCTTTTTATACAGATCCTTCTTAAAATACAACCCAAGAGAACTGGAATCTTTCTTTTCCTCCTGCTGGTTTACCTTTTGTGATTTTTCTGGCTTAAGGTGTAATCTCCCTTTTCAGAGGAATTGTCAGCACTTTTATCTCTGTGGGGTAAGAATTAATGAAATCTAATTGTTTCAAGGCTTGCCATATGGAAAAAAGCCCAGTATGCCCAAATCTCTGCTGGCTATGTAGAATGTGATTGCAGTAGGTGTAGCTTATATTGAAAACAACACCTGTTGTAACTTCATCTTCCTTGCAATTGTAAGATGGATAGAGCCATTAACCCAATTGCTTCTACGTTCCCTTGGTGATCCGAGTATCCCAGGATTCTATAGGCAGTAAAGTGCAAAGATTGATGACTGGAGTATCAGGTGGCATAAATTCTGATGTAAATCTGACTTGAATATGTATAGTGAAAGTGCACTATCATCTCAATCACATTGTGACAGTGGAGAAGTCCTTGTTTATTCTTCCAGCAGAGTTTTCCTGAGGTGACACCACTCTTAGAGATCTGTGAGAAATTTGCAGAATAAAAGCATTCAGCTTGTTCTCCCGTTGTTCCCCAACTGTGAACATTTGAGAGCAAGTGAAGGTTTTGCTTTTGTCTTGTGCTTGAGAATGCCAAGAAGCAATTGGTGGGCTACTGTGTGAGACCGGATGCTGGACTAGATGGGCTGCGGCCCAATCCAGCAGGGCTCCTCTTAGGTTCTCATGTTCTAGCTCCATAAGGAACTGGATACCACAATTCAAGTAGCCATGAGGAAGTCCTGTCACATTAGTTATGGAAGTAGGAGGATATGGCCAAGCTTCTCACCCCTGTCATGGCTTATACCATAAAAAACATCCTAATGTGCATTCCTGAATAGGACTAAGATATGATGAATGTCTCATGGCATTAGAGGGAGATTCCACTGATCCTTGATGAAGCTGTGGTACATCCCCTTTGTTCCCAACAGTTTGTTCCCAACTGTCAAGAGTCTCTTGTTGGGCAAGGTACACTAGAAGGTAGGAGTTGGTTTAACTGCAAGGACATGTGTAATTCCATTCCTATCTTTAGGTATTGCTGGAGAAATTTGTTTGATGCTGTAGGATCAAATGTGGACATTGCGTGTTTTAGCACCAATATGAGACATTGAGAGATGTCGCTAAGGGTGTGAGCCCAGGGTTTGGTAGCACACTGGAACCAGGTGGGTCAGTAAGCATAGATAAGGGGGCAGGAACCAGGCTAAGGAGCAGGAGATTAGAGGCTTGAGCAAGACTGGAGGCCTCACAAAATGACACAAGATGGTGTGGCGGAAACCTGGAGTGCAGGAACCAGGATGGGCAATATAGGAAACGTGGGGACCTACTCTGGGAAACCAGAAACATGGCCAGAAGTTGAGGGTGTGCAGTTGCCGCACCCCTCCGGCTTCTCCAAGACGCTTTTTTCATGCTGTGCAGATTCTGCCGTAATAGAGTCACAGATCAGAAGGAGCCACATAGGTCAATCTCCTGTTACACAAAGGAATCCACATGAAAACATTTCCAACAGATGGCTGTCAAGTCTCTGCTCAAGCACATAAAATTAAAGAAAAGGCGACCATCTTTCTAGGAAATCAGTTCAATCACTGAAATGTCCTTTCTATATTCTAAGATTCTAGCCGCCTGACCCTTATGTTCAACCAGAATCTCCCTTTTTATAACATTATCTAGGCCGTGTGCCCATGCCGGCCAGTTGGCACCCTTTGGGTGCTGTATTGGCACGCAGGGGCTGGAAGTGGGGGAGGCCCGCTATTTTGGGCATCCGCATGGGATGCCCGGCAATGAGCTCCAAGTTCAGGGCTTGGTGCAGATGGAGGCATTCCCAAGCAACCTGCACCGAGCCCCAGCACGGGGAGTAGCTCCCCCTCCTCTCCTCCCCCTCTCTCCTCAACCCACCTCTCTCTCTCTCCCTCTCCCTCTCCGTCTCCAGCCCAAGCCCTCCTGTCTCTCTCTCTCTCACACACACACATACACAGAGAGAGAAAGACAAAGAGAGAGAGACAGAAGGAGGGCTTGGGCTGGAGGAGGGAGAGAGGAGGGGAAGGAGGAAGACTTGGTGACGGACAGCTTGAATGCTCCTGTCTGTGCATGCTCCTGTCTTAAGCCCAGACAGCCAGGGTTGGGGTGTGCTTTTTCCTTATTTTGCACCCCTGATCTGCTAGCTGATCTGTGCACCTGTGTTCTGGCAAAAAACCATGGGGAACACTGTAAACTTAAAATCAAGCCTGCCTTAAATCGCCTAGCAGATCGGGGGTGCAAAATGAGCCAAAAAACACACCCCAACCCATGACATGAGCTGGAAACTCCTCCCTGTTAGCCTGCAAGCGTCCGCATGTGGGTTCCCGGTTTGCTAAGCAAGCACGCCGGGGCCTCCATATGGTGCCAAGACTCTTTTTCCAGGGTGCCAAATTTGGTCCCCTGTTGGTGCTGTATGGGGAGATTTGGCACCCTTTTCGCGTGCCAAATCAAAAGCCCATGCAGACAGCCAGCACCGATCCCACTCTCGGCACCGTACTAAATTGGCATGGGGGCAGCCCCCCTAGTGTTCTGCAGATAACAGGTAACAGATCATGAACTCCTTCTTTATGATAGATATTGGAAGAAGCAAGCTATCTTAGCTCCCCTCAGCTCTCTCTCTTGGGGGCTAAACCCATCTAGTTCCTAGGCTGAGGTGGTAGCATGGCAGTGTGCCAACTAATGAGGCACATTTTACCACCTTTCAAGCACCTTGAACTTCTTGCTATGAATCATGCAGTTTGATTTGATGCAAGCAACCATGGAGTGCCAATATCTGCTCTCTTCTGCCCCCGTGGCCTCACACTTTCTGTTCAGTGGCTGTTCTCTTATCTCTCATCATAGGACTTTGATTTTAGCTCCTCAATCCTCCTCTGAACATGTTCCAGGTTGCCTGAATTCTTCATATACTGAGGTGCTGGACGCCATACGCTGCACAAGATCTAACCAGCAGCAGTGAAGGGCAAAGATGTCGCTTCTGCAGGTGGAGGGGCTTGTGTGTTCTCACACACCATTCCCAGCCACAGGACCATCAAAGCTGAGGAATGGAAACATTTCTGGCCAGGACTGTTTTGAAAGGCACAGGAAGTAGCCCTGAAAGTCAGCTATTTTGTGTGCTCTCCAAAACGGGCCCATGCTATTCAACCCAAAGGGAGTGACTCAGGCTGAGTCCCCAAAAGACTTATTTGCCTCTCTAGTCTCCCTCTACAGCAGTGGTTCTCAACCTTGGGGTCGGGACCCCTTTGGGGGTTGAATTACCCTTTCAGAGGGGTCACGACGAGCCTCCCGCCGCCCTTCCCTCCCACCTCCCAGCTGCTCCACCCCCATGGTTGGGGGTCCCCACAACATGAGGAACTCCATTAAGGGGTCGTGGCATTAGGAAGGTTGAGAACTGCTGCTCCACAGTCACTTTATTCAAGCGGACTTTAAAGTGCCCTGCACTTCCGGAATAAGCGTCCACATGAGGCTCAGCAAAACGCGCATTTAAAATGCACCTTCCATCCCCACAGAAGCGTGTTTTCTTTCCCCGCATGTTTTTCTCCCCGCCCCCTCTCTTGTTCAAAGGAAAAATAGCCAGATCTCCATCCCCCGAAATGGCTTCCCGTGCTGGCAAAGAGTGATCGCTCGCTCATTCACTCTCAGCACTTACTTTCACTCTGTTCTCTGTGCGAAATGGCTTGGCTGCAGCCACCGACCATGCAATCATGCGCTCATTTACTCTTAACACTTTCACAGATCACCCACTTCACACCTGATAACCATGTTGCAATTCTGAGCAATTCTGGCTCTTTGAAAGTTCTGATCTTTACAAAGGAAAGGAAGGGAAGCTGCAGCATTTCTGGGAGATGTGTGAATGCTTTATGGCTGTGTGTGCAGGCAGCAATCCCCACCCCTCTTGCCACGGAGCATCCGCAAGGTAAGAGCATTGAAACTCTTCTTTAAAGGGCATGTATTTTGTCATGGGTTTTCCTGCTTTTGTAGTGCTGGAAGCTCGTTAAAAACCCTGGCATGGGGGTGCTTAGAGGCAAAAGAAGATTTTTAGCAGACTTTAAATTGCTTGGGGGCAGGCCCTCAGTGAAGTCTGAGGAAAAAATGGGAGAAAGCACTGTGCAAGTGTTTTTACATGCTCTGCCATTAAAACACTGTTAACAATGCTTATAATGGGATGTACTCATGATGGAGATGAAGATGTGAGGTGCCTACACCCTTTAAGAACTCCCGTGGTGCCATTACGGCATTCTGCAGATGCTGCCAGCACTGGAAACCATAGTTCTATTAATGGAGCCCAGAAATGCATTTGCCTTTTTTGCTGTCACGTCACACGACTGACTCATATGTGACTGCTGCCACATAACACTGCTGACTCATATCTTGGATTGAAATTCTGAAGTCGTTTTCACATATACTGTCACTAAGCCAAGTAGTCCTCGTTTTATAATTCATGGTGGCTTTCTTTGAAATTTTGTCCTAAGTGCAGCATTCTAAATTGGTCTCTGCTAAAGTTTCTTCTGTTATTTTTGGCCTAGCTCTCTAACCTATTGCTCTCATTCTGTGTGGTGATTCTTTCTTATTTGCTATTGTGCTCTATTTAATGCCATCTGCAAACTTGGTAAAAACTCCCTACACTGTACTGTCTAAATCCTAGATAAATATTTTGAGGAATGCCAGGTCCAGCACACTGCATTCTGCACAGCTTGAGATTCCCTCTTCAGTTTACAGAGAAACAGCTAATGAGCACACTTGGAATGCAACTGTTCTCTCCTCACAGATTATGGGGACCATCTATATGGACACTATACTTTGGCATGGCCTCAGCACAGCTCCCAGCTGTCTACACAACATTTTGGTAGTTACACAGCAGCACTGCAGGCTGCCCTGAAGACGGCAACCACTTGATGAGAGTGCACTGAAGGCTACATTGTGGCTTGAAAGTGGCTTAGAGGTGGTAGCGTCCACACACTACTACTCCTGATCCACATTAAAAGTCATAAAATGCACTTTCAAAAGCCTTTAAAGTTGACTAGAGGTGGGATGGTGACATTAATGTCCACATGCTACCAACTCCACTCTGCTTTCAGGCCACTTTCGTGTGTGCAGATGCAGCTGTAGTATTAAAGGGCACAAAAGGCAAGAATATTATATTTCAGTCTTCCTGCTTGCTCTGGGGCTGCATATGTTGAGATACAGCCTTTATTACTAGTCACAATTTTCCTTAGTTCAGCCACCTTGGTTATGCAGATATATATATTTTATCTTAGTTTACAGAATCCATTCAGTTTTGAAAAAATGTATTGATACTGTAGTTGTTCGGGAGTAGAGTAACAGGTAGGATCTGAACCAGAGTGGGTTAGGATGACTGATAGGTTGGAGCATGTACTACAGTGCATGTTGGAAAGGGAAGAAGTAGATGAAGAGTTTATTATTTGTATTATTTGTTGTTTTTTCTACCTCCTTTTCTCACCCATCTAAGGGGACTCAAAGTGGGCCCTTTCCACACTGGGCCTTATTCACGGTATATCTTGGAACAGGGGCCTGCTGTCCACATACTAATGAAGACTATGCTAGGTCCTGGGTGGGGTCTGTCATAGTGAGCACTAGCATATGGACAGCAGTCTCCTATTCTGCAACATATCACAGAATAAGGCTCAGTGCGGAAAGCGGCGTGGCTGACAAAGCTTTCTGTTCTTCTCCCTAAACAGACACCCTATGAAGTAGGTGGGGGTGTGAGAGTTCAGAACAGAGCTGTGACTAGCCCAAGGTCACCCAGCTGGTTTCGTGGAGGAGTGCAGAGTCGAACCCGGTGACTACAAGATATGAGTCCAGAGGCCTATTTGTAGAAGGCCAGTGGGATGCAATTAGGCAACCCTGGGAAAGTGCGTTCACTCTGCTGGGCCAGTGGTTCTGTCCAGAACTGTCTCAGCCTGTGCCAGAGCAGCCTAATTGCGTTCCAGGTGTAGAGCACAAAATTGTGCTCTACACCCAGTCCAGATTGTTCCAGGCTATCCCAGGCCATTCCACAGCTGTACAGCAGGGAGAACATTTGCAATCTCCTTGCCGGACAGCTGCAGACCGCACCCTTGGCTCCCGCCATTGACCCAATTTTGGCCCAACAGCTGGCAGGCCCTGTTGGGGGTGGGCAAGAGGGGACCGGCTGCCCTGTAGCCGTGACTGCTGTTGCAGTCCCAATTGGACGGCAGCAGTCTGCCAGGCCTGCACATGATTACTTACCTTTTTGGACCCTCTGGTCCAATGTGGTGGTCATTCTGCTGGCCAGGGCGATCTGCCGCTCTGTGTGCAGGCACGCACCATGGTAGACTGACCCCATGGGGTCAGTTTACTGTCACGCTCACCTGCGTGCAAAGCGGCACATTGCCTAGCCGGCCACATGACCACCACATCAGACCAGAGGGTCCAAAAAGATAAGTGATCGCATGGGAGGTGGGAGGGTGCGACTCCCTTGGGTGCCGGTGGGCACCTAGGAGGTCCCTGGCAGCTGGCGCAGCCCGATCCACCGTCCAGTCTTTGGCCTCTGCAGTGTGCAGTTGCCCTGGGCTCACCCCGCACAGATGCACACGTGAGCAACTTACCTGCTCGTTGCTGGAGACCGAACTGGCAAGATCATGGGTGGAGCTTGCTAGTTTGGTCTGCGACATTCTGTGCCTGAGCACACCATGGCCTGTGATTGGTCAGCAGCACGCGCAGGTGCAGAACGCCACAGACTGAACTCGCAAGCCCAGCCCACAGACTTGCCAGTTCAGTCTCCAGTCAGAGCTGAGCATGCAGGGAGGGGCTGGGAGCACATGAATGGATGAATCCTCACCCCTATGGTGTCTGAAACATGGAACATCATTTCTACATGAGAGTGAACCACTTTCCCTCTGGAACCACTGTACTTTGAACTATAGGTAAACCACATGTTTTAAAAGAAATGTCTGGAAGCACCCTTAGTTACAAGTCCCACCACTGCCCGTCCACACAATGGCAGAAGGAAAGGTGGGGGAGCTTTTGGCACCTTGCACCAAAGGAGGATGCAGGCCCAATGAGCATGGAGGCATGTAGCTCTTGTGTTCCTCTGAGTCTGACTTTTGCCAGGCACCTTTACATCCTGCCCCAGATTCAAACAATGGTTTCACAATGTTTGGAAAACTTCACATTGGCCCCGTCTACATGCAATAAAAAGTCCGTTAAAAAGCTTCTTTTGCCACGGAGTGCCTCCATGCAGAGCTTTTCTCTGGGCTTCCAGCGCCACAAAGGAGGAAAATCCGCAGAAGAAAAAAAACCTTTAAACAAGACTATCAGCGCACTTTTTGGAAGTCGCAGGTTTTCCTAGTAGCATGGAGCATGGAGACACTCCCGGGGTATTGGGGGCGGGGATTGTCAGTTGCAGTATTAATGGGTGGGGGGTTCCTGCAATTCTTTGCTTTTTACATTTCCTGTCCCAATTTCCTCTTTTTTTCTGCCTTCTCCCTCGTTTTCTCTTCAAATAAAACCACTGACATCATGAATAACAGAATTGAAGAAAACTGTAGGCAGGTATCACATAAGATACATTGTTGCATCCACAATTGAAAGTGTGCAGGGCAGAAAGATAATAAGTCAATGTGCTGATTGTGCACATGAGCAGTGCAGCCCAGCTGCCTTTGCCGGCATGGGAGACGTTTCATGGGAAACTTTTGTTTTTGTTTTTTTGTTGGACGTGTCTGGGGTTGTTGCGCTGGTTGGCTGGCTGACTCCCAATACATTAAAGGCTTTCGGGTTGTGGCCACGCAGATCGCAGTCCCTCCCTGTTCCCCACCGGCACCCTATCAACCAGAGAGGGGGCGGGAAGAAAAAGATGTGGGCAAAGAAAACATGGCTTCCATGGGGACAGAATGTACGTTTTAAATGCGCATTTTACTGAGCTTCATGGGAACACTTATTTTGGAATAGAACGCGCATTTTTAAAGTCTGCTGCAATAGAGGGACAATAGAGAGACAAAAAAGTACCATGGGGATGCTCCCATTGTTATGAAATCAAGTTGCTGCTCTATCACGAAATACTATTCATATTAGTTTCTTAATAAGCAGAAAAGTCAGAGAGAAAAGATTTCCTTTAATTTTTATGTGGCAGCATAGGAAACCTACCTTCCAGAAACCCCATCAAGACAAGCTTCGAAACTTCTCACATTCCAGCCTGTCCTTTATACCTAACCCAGCCAGAAGTTACAATATTCCCAATAACGGCTTCCAAGGTTAATTTCCATCTGATTTACTCACAGTAAGGAGGAGAAGTACCGTACATATCAGATTTTTTTGGCATGCGCAGTAAAGGCAAAATAAGAACAGTTCAGTATGATTCAAGTTGGCCAGTTCAGGCTGCGTACTCCTTTGAAGCATTCTTATCATCCTGTTTTTGCCACCACACTGACCTTGTTCATTTCTTACAACAGTCTTAGCTCTGGCAGAATTTTAACTGCTAAGGAGGGTTCTTATGGTAAGCCTGTCTAGGAACTGGACCCCTCTCTTCAAACAAATCTTGTGGCTCTCGGCTCAGCCATGGTCCTTGCTTAATAACTGATTGTCAGTTTGCCAGGAGCAATCATTTAACACTGTCAGCTTGTTTTTTATCCATAATCATTCCCCTCTGCATTATAATCTATAGTATTATAGATGTGGTTATGACACCTGTTATATGGAGGGTATTAAAAACATGACACATTCCCTATAATTCTTCTCCTATGCACTTTACCATTTCTCTGTTATTTACTTAATGTATTTTTATAGCACCTTAATGCCCACAGAAATCTCCCAGACTGGCTTATAAAACAATACTCTGTTGGATAGGTGCTTGCCTACACAATGGAATATAGGGAGTGGGGCCCAATGGTAATCACTGCAGCATTGTTGCCTGTGTCTCAGTTTCATAGTCAAAGTGCCTTTGCTCCCCCCCCCCCGGCCTCTGTTAGCAGAGTTGCTAATGACTTGGGGACTTGTCAAAGAGACTTAAACTGCTCCCTTTCCCATTGACTTACCCACTGACTTACCCATGCTTGGTCCTGCTGCCGCCCTTCTTCCTCCCTTCCATTGTTTCCTGCAACAAACAGTTTGTTGAGCATCTGAAGCGAACTGCAAACTTTGCTGAGCCATTCAAAATTCAATTTGAACATGTTTGCAGCATGTATGTTTTGGCTCAACCTGGACTGAACCAGGAAAAAAAAAAAAGCTCTTGCACATCTCTACCCAAGACAAATGCACGAGGCCCTATTTTACATGTCTGTGGCAGCTGGGATGATTCTCCAGGCAATAGGAATAGACTCAGAAGTGGGGCCTCGGAGTCTGATAACACAAATCTTTTTCAGCTAGCTGCACTGCCATATTTCTTTGTCACACACATATAGAAATGTCTGCTTCCCCTCAGCAGCGGGTCTGTAGGCCTGTGCCTAGGAACGAAACATGAAAATGCTATGTGGTTCTGGTTATGTTTCAGGAGGGTGCGTCTCCACGAGAAAATGGTAAAAATGAGACATGCTCGCATCAGCCTAGTTGTATTTTGTAATTGACAATGGCCCTGGTCATTGTTTAAGATGACCTCAGGTTGCATTATTCACATTAATTGTATTCAGTTTGTTTTCCAAGCCACCCTACCTCCATTAGATCATTCTAACTGGAGTCCTCTTTTTCAGAGGACTCAGACATCCTGGCATTCCAGGCCGTCTTTACGTCCTCGGTGTGAGAAGGGAGGTGCGCTAAAGGAGGTTGAACTGTGCTGTGGTGGGTGGGTCCAGTTTTTCCTTTCACCCAATGTTTAGGGGAGGGCAGCATGCGCAAAGTTTGCGAGGCACCCCCCCTCCTCAGTTCATGTGCATGATTCCTCTATCTTGCGTTCTTCCACAAATTTATTATTGTTCTAAAAATTCATTGCATGGGGGGGGGGTAGCATCTAAAAAAGGAAGGGTTGTGTGGAGGTGGGGGAGCAGGCTTAAAAAAGAACTGCAAACACATCCCCTCGCCATCCTTGATTGACACAATGACATCCAATAAGAAAGGAGATAGATTTGATGCCGCAAAAGGGGTGGAGAGCCAAGAGTTCCATGGAGGAGGCTCAGATCGATTGTGGAGAAAGGTGTGAGCAATGCAGCCCAGAGCAAGGATGGCCTGAGGATCACCCATAATGATCTATGTGTAAACAGAACTGGTACAATCTTAGTTTGAATTATGAATAGGACATCCAGTCTCATATAGGTGTGACCAGGGCCAATAAAGTGAAGAACATTGGATCCAGGCCTTAGGTGGCGATTCTGAGAGTCTTCAATTGAGAAGGAATCAAGATGACCAGAAAACAGTCGCTGCCATGCCCATGAGGTTGTAATCGGTGTGGCTTATCCCCCTCTGACAGGTCACTTTGGTGTCCTTTGCAGCAGCACCTGGAATATGAAGATCGCTCCCTTTGCCATTTGGTGCTGTGAACATGGTGCTGTCTTAGAAGCTCAGGTGATGTGCTACCCACCCACTTCTGAAACAAAACGAAACACAACTCAAAAACTCATTTTGAAGACAATACAGGTTTAATACCAATGAGAATGAAACAAAGACAACTATTGAAAATTGGTTTGCCTGAAGAGATTTATAATAATTATTTACAAACCATTAAATTTGGCTAAAAGCTCTCTGGATAAATTTGACATTCAATAGAGCAAAACTGTACGATTTCTAATGAATCATTTACAAACAAAGTTGAAGGCACAGGAGAGGAACGTTATTAGGTGTAGGAGCAAAAAGAAAAAGAAAAATCCTCTCAAGAGAGATTCCTCTTCAAGATTAATTACTGTGATTGTTTGCAGGAATCTTGTTCATATGCACTAACAGTTCCTGATTACTTTTTAAGTCTTTTGCTTCATTAACTTTAACATGCCACTAACAGAGAATGTACAGATTTTTTGAAGAAAAAAATAGTACCATTACCTTGATTTTAAAAATGACATAATTTATCAGAAAGGCATTACTGTATATTCTGGTGTTTAAGACTACTTTTTAACCCAGGAAAATCTTCTCAAAAGTCAGGGGTCGTCTTATACTCCGGGTGTCGTCTTCTTATATGGCTAGTATATCCCAAATCTGTATTTTAACTGGAAAGTTGGGGGTTGTCTTGTACGCCCAGTCGTCTTATACACCAGAATATACGGTATCTCTAACAAGAAATTTGTAACAAGTACCTGACATTAATAATTTGTCTAAATTTAGGCCCTGGTCACATGAGTCGCGATCAGGTCTGCCTATTAATGAATTTGAATTTAATTCATTCCAGTGCTGGACAGGTGTGGATTGATAGAAGCTGACCCCTCCTTTGGCTGTGTTGGTCACACATTTCTACAGAGTTTGGCCTGGAGTTCCTCCACAGAGCCCTTAGCTCCCCACCCATTTAGCTACATCACATCTATCTCATTTATGATTGGATGCCATTCACGTCACTCAAGGGAGGTGAGGGTGTGTGTTCTTTGTAAAGCCTGCTCCCCCACTTCCACACACACCCTTCCTTTTTTATGTGCTTCTCTTCTTGCAATTCATTTTTTTAAAAAAATAAAAATAAATTTGGGTGAAAATGCTAGAGAGAAGTATCATATCCCTAAACAATGAAGTGGGGTGTGTGTGTGCACCATGAACTCCACATGTGTCGATTGGCCAAAGGGGGGGGTGCATCATGAACTTCGCACATGCCAATTGGCCAAAGAAAACACTGGGCGCCACCCAGCACAGCACGTTCTGTCTCCTTTAGACCATCCCACTACCCACACATGAGGAAGTGGAAGCCGGACTGGAATTCCAGGCTGGCCTCAGACTGTGTCAGTGCCGGTTAAAGAGGACTGCATTTTAGGACAGACTAATGGCTGTAGGTCATCCTGCAATTTCTGTTAGCTTAAAATCATGTGAATCACATGTCCTGCTGTATGGCTCAGGTCATCCTAAAACAAGCATCTGACCAGGCCCCTAAAAACATAAGCCCTGTCATCTGTTGGTTTATGAGTAACCCCAGCTGTGGTATGTGCTATTCTGGATTATATTAATCCCTTGTGGATTAAAGTAATCTGTTGCTACTGTCTACTGCCTACTTAGACATTCAAAAAAGCTTTTATGAAAGTCCCTCACCAAAAACTTCCTAATAAGTTTAACATGTATGAGAGAAAATTGTAAATCTCTTTACAGGGAACAGGAAAAAATGGACATTTCTCTCACAAAGGAAGTTGTAGCAAGTGATGTCCCTCAAGGTTCAGTACTGGGACCATTGCTATGTAACAAATACATATGGGATCTAGAATAAGGTTACCACTTAGAAAAGACAACTTCAGGGCTACATCTTTAATCGTTATACCGAAGAAATTTACAACAATCCCAAATTGTCTTGTTCTGGTCCAGCCTTTGGTGCTTCTGCATCTAGTCCTGAACAAGGAAAATGCTGCAAACCTCCAAAGATCATTTCTGACGTCCTGACATGGAAGTTGGCATACTTCATTTGAAGCCTGGGGCATTTTCACATTTGGCCATTAGTGACTAACGTGTATTAGCATATGCACTTGGGAATACTAGTACCTGGTAGACTAACGCCCATGCACCCAGAGACTTACTGATGTCCATACACGTGTCTCATCATGGACAGGGTGTTGCTATCTTGATTGCAGAGCCTGGTGTGACTGCATGTACACCTGCACAGATGTTAACCTATCGCAAACTACAGGACCAAGTGTGAATTGGCCCCGCTCTTGTGCCCCCGACACGATGTACAAGTGATGGGACATGGGACAGTTGCTGATAGGGATGGGTGGTGCCTTCGGTTCAGAATCAGTTTTGTGTACTGGAACAGCTGTGGTGCTTCCACATTGCTTTCAGTGTTGGTCCAGGAGATGTCCATTATTACTTACTCAAATGTTTTGTTACTGTCCTTTACCCTTCCAGTAAACAAAACTCTATGATCCATGGTGGTAAACTACAGAAATACTTCTATATATTTGCTATGTTAACATTCAGATTCATTTTGTGCAGATCAAGGCAATGGCATGTACTAATGCAGTCACTTACTTAAAAGCCCTTCAGATTTTACCCACTGCTGCAGGTAGAATGGAGTTTGACTTGCATCTGCCACTGTAAATATATAAAGGCTGAGGGGCACAGTGTATTTCTAAACACCGTGTGACACAATTAGACATGTGCCAGAAGTGCTTGGAGATTTTTCTTTTCACACTTACTATAGCAAACATCTGTCAAACAACAACTGACATTCCTGCTTTGAAATGTGAGCTGGCTCTTAGTTTTGCAAAAGTTTTTCTTCTTTTTCTTACCAGTTTTATCTGATATGCACTAGAAAAAACACTTTATACTTAGCATAAATAACTACGGGCACATTCCCATAGGGCCTGAAACCAGGGTGGATTTGAATTCGGTATTGGGGGTTTCCATTAAATCCCCCAATACCTCAAACCCACCCTGGATTTTCAAGCCCTGTCCCCATGCCAGTTTTCCAGGGAAATTCCAGAAAAAGAAAACCCCTACAGGAGTTTTTCTGGCTGACTCAGATTAAAACCGAATAAAGGGGGACAGACGGTAGCCGGGTAAGTGAGCAAGGAGGTAAAGCCCGGCTGTGGGCTGACCTCCTTATCCCATATGTATCCTGTTTTCATCCCATACATATCCATACAAATGCATACGTATCCATACACATACGAATGTCTGAATAATTTGTATGAATGATTCACAACATTAGTTTGAATGTTAAAAAGCAAATGTATAGACATTTGCTTGGAATTTGAATATCTGAATTCAAACAAATTCAATCGAATTTTGAATATTTAGAATATTCTTGCACATCCTTAGTCAGGATACCCTTGAGAGCTAGCGCACAATATTATTCTGTACTTTTCTGTTCCTGATTACATTTACTCCCTGACACGTATTACACTAACAAGCAATATTGCAGAGAAAAGCCCCTCTAGAATGATTGCTTGTTGGCCAGTCAGTGCAGGGCTGGTGCTGTCCTAGCATGATATAGTGAAATACACATCCAGTATTTCAATGGCACGAAATACCCAGAAGTGTGCAATTACACCACAGTGCGTGCACACCTATACTAGGAGCATCTACCACAGTCTTAGTAAACTCCCCCATGGAGCCTTCACATGTACTTCCATACAAAGGCTGTGCGGGGGAAGGGCAGTTGCAGTTGTGCAGTTGTGTGCTGTACCACACTGCATCATCCAGTTGCCACAGCAACAGGCTTCTGCTTATGGCCATTGCTGCAGTAAGCAATTGGATCTCATTTTTACAACACTTAGTTAAGTGCTGGGAAGATTTAGGATGGTCTGAGCCTCCATGATGGCTCTTAACTTCCCTGGGACACTACTGACTATTAGACAAGAAGTTCTAAAAAAGTAGACAGGTATGCAAAGCCTACAAAAATAAAATAATCACTTGATTATTGTCCACTTACTGTTTGCCACGGCTTTTTCTTCTTTAAAGAAAAGGTTTTACGTCTTCCTCTGTGGGATGATTTCAGGAACAAATTTGCCTATATTGTGAATTAAAATTCAGTAATTCTAGGTCAGGAGGGTGAGACGTAATTTAAAAATGATTGCATTTGCATCTAGGCTGGCCGTTCAAATATAGTTCAGCCAGAAGTTGGTTGTTATCTGTTGTTGTCTGATAACAATAGGCAAGTGGGAAACATTTTGTCTTTGTTCAGTACCTAGCATCAATCCTCTTATTGGAAAGATATTTAAAAGGTTTGATGGAATCAGCGTGTGGGGATTAATTGTGCAAATAAATCTATTCATACTTGTTCAGAAATTCAGCGGGCGTACTCCCAGAAAACTATGCATAGGATTGCAGTCTAGTTTTATCAGCATGAATGTTATAATTGAGAGTTTATTCCTTGTGGTGTGATAAGGTCCTTGATAACTCCAAAGTAACCTTCGGCACGTACAGTCTGTTGTTGTTGCTCTGGCTTCCCTTAGATATTATCAAACTGGGGCTGATTGTCAGGGACTACATAGATCTAGTCATACTGTTTGCTTGTCAGACACGTGAAGCGCTGTTTGCTTCCCCAAGGCTGCCATTTTGAAGACTTCACTTCCACATTTCACTTTGGATTGGCTCCTTGGCCTTGGTGTGTAGGCACAGAAGGCCTGCATGGAAACTCTGTAGTTGTTTTTATGCACTGAATTTAACAACAACAACAACAATATATTTCTTACCCTCCTCTCCCTTGGGATGAGAATGGGGAACAGCAAATTTATAGTAACATTATAAAATGGATGAACATATAAAAACATATAAAGTTATCGTATATTAAAATCACTCTTTTTTTTGACAATAATTTTATTGAACTTCTAAATTGGTACAATATAAAAATAAACAACATTAAATGCTGTACAGCCAACACAACGATGACAACAATAATAATAAATCAATAAACATATTGGCGTTACGTGTATAACTCAGTCAGTATGGGAACAAATGTGGAAATATCACTCTTAAACATAACATATAAAACCACAATTTAAGTTTAATCTGGATAGGCCTGCTGAAAAAGACAGGTCTTTACTGCAGCCCTAAATTCAGTCAATATTATAAGCTGACTAATCTCTTCTGACAAGCTACTCCGCAGTCTGGGTGACTGACAACTGATCTTGTTCTAATTGGTTGGGGACTGTATTTCCCTGAAGACCCGAGTATCTGGGCTGGGAATATACTGCAGAAGGAGATCCTGTAGATCCCTCTACCCACTCCCATGCCCATTCAATGTGGGCTGGTGTGGAGATGGGTAGATTTCAGTGCTACCCCAAGGTGTTTTGAACACCATGTGCAGATGCGGCAACAGTAGTGGTTTACCATTACCTCCTTTCGGGAAGATGCTATCACCTTCTTTTTCCAGGCAGTTGCTCTGTCAATAAGCTACTGGAAACTAGTGGCCTGCTGTCCAGGAGCCAATTCACACTACAGCCAGTAGTGCATGATTAGGGAACTTCTGGGGAAAGGGATCTGCACTTGGAGGAGGCTGCTACAGCCTCCAGGTACTCCCTGCCTTCCTAGAAGTTTGCTAATTGTTGATTAGGTGTGGAGCACAAAATCATGCTCCACATCTTTGCCAACATTGACTAGAAGCTTGTCCAGGCAGCAGCCATTTGCACCTATTCTGGTGCTCCAGGGTCGTCTGACTTGACCTTGCATTCTAGGACAGCCTCCATTTGAATAAAGTGTGACCGGGACCCAAGGCGTTGGATGGAACTAATGGGAAGTTTCTTTCTCTTCCTAGGAGCTTCCTTTCCCCTTGCCTCTCTTCCCGCTTTTCTGTTTTTCAGCCAATACATGTGTGGTGCCGCCCATCCCCCAGCGTGAGCCAACTCACTCTCTCCACCCCTGTCTTTTACAGTGTAAAGGGGCTTTTATAATTTTAGAATCATGGTAGCGTGTTTTATATACGTTCCAGCCTCGCACCCTCAAGCGGACACCAACAATGCTTATTCCATTTCCCCACTTGCCAGCCTATATAAACTCCTGGCTGCTGTTTTACTTTAACACCTCCCAGCTTCCTTGATTGATCTCTATAGAGATCTTTGCTACTGTAACCCCTTCTGAGTTAGAATAAGGAAAGCTGGCAGAGACTCCTCAAAGGAATAAATGAACAATTTTTATTCTTACAACAGGAAACAAAGTCAGAAGTTCTAACGAAGGGCACACGTATATTAGTTCAACACCTCACAGCTTAGTTCCTAGATTTCTCAGCTAAATCCCTAACTGGACCATTACTTTTCCTTCCAACCCCTTCTGGCCTATGCTCCACCTCAGAAGACCGGGACCAATGCTTGGATCTTTCCCTGAGGTAAAGAGACAGTCTAACCCAGCGGTTCTCAACCTTCCTAATGCCACAACCCCTTAATGGAGTTCCTCATGTTGTGGAGACCCCCAACCACAGGGGTGGAGCAGCTGGGAGGTGGGAGGGAAGGGTGGTGGGAGACACATCATGACCCCTCTGAAAGGGTAGTTCGACCCCCAAAGGGGTCCTGACCCCCAGGTTGAGAACCACTGGTCTAACCCGTCTTCCTCCCCCAAAACCCAAAAGCAAGGACCTTTCTTTCTTCAAGCAGATGGGTTTTATACCCCTTCACTAGTCTAAACTCGATGCCTGATTGGTGGAGTGTGCTCCTCCCCCTCCCATTATGCTAATTAGGGAGGCTTCGCCCCCTCCTTACCTGTTTAAGCTGTCAGTTTAAACTTTCTTCCTCAAAGCACATTGAATGCGCTTTCATTACACTTTTAAAATTACTTCTCCCAGCACTAAAATTTAGTGTGGGCACCACAGCATGTGGCTGACTAGTTAGGCTTCCTTTGCTTTGCTTTTCAGCACCCCATGTAAGCACCTTTTCAGGAATGAATGGCAAAGCCAAATTTGGGGTGTGTGTGTATAGTGGAATGATAGGAGTTGTGCATCTGAGTGCCTTTGACTGCACCAAATCAGAGGTTCTTCCATTATAAATAAATTCCCAGTTCAGAACAATGAAAGACACACCCTGAATCGCTGCCCCCTCCCATTCTGATTCCAGTATGCCAGGTGGTCCTGCTCTTTCTTCTTCCTCTTCTTTGCTTCTTGACAGACTGAAGTCGCTCAGGCTTGCCTATATTTTTTTTCCAGCCAGCTTAACCAAACCAAGGTATGGGTTTATTGTGCACACCATGAGCCTTCATCCAGCATTGCTGATAGTATTCAAAGTTAATCTCTCTAAAAGAGGATTATTTTAAAAATTCTCATCATCGTGCTTGCCTGACTAAAATTCTCTACTGCTAATTTTTAGTTAATTGCAGCAGCTACTGAATTGCAGGCAATGTGCTTTTGATTGAACCACTCCTTATAAGCCAGTTTGGTCTCATAATTAGAGTGCTGGATTCTTATCTAGAAGTCTCCCAGTTCAATTCCGTACTCCACCACAAAGTCAGCTGGGTGACTTGGGCTAGTCACAGCTCTCTTACCTCATAGGGTGTCTGTTGTGGGGAGAACAGAAGGTTTGTCAGCAGCTTTGAGTCCCTTTAAAAGGGTGAAAAAACAGGTTAAAAAGGCAACACTTCTTCCTCCTTCTTCCTTCCTCCTCCTCCTCCTCCCACATGAGACCCCATCCTCTGTTTCTTATATTAATCATTTTAATAAAGCTGGGCACCGTTATCTTCAAAATATACAGTGTATTCCCCAGCTTCTAAAAGTCATTCCAACTCTTTCAATGTATAAATATCCTTTAAAGATTATTTTTGTGCATATGCCTCTGAACTTTCACAGAGTGTACTATCATAAGCAGTTACACAATCAATATCATCTGGTGTTAATTTTCCAAAATAGAATAAGCCAGAAAGATGCATGATAGACTTCATCCCCTTTGGAATGGTCACTTTTTCAGGCAGAGTATCAGAAGTCAACAGCTGCTTTCTTTTCTTTCCAGACCATAACAATACAAATGATTAGCTTCTAGGAATCTGGGTGATTCATTTTACAGCATTTCATTTCAGAACTCAGGTTTGTGCTGGAGATTCAAGGATGGCTAATTTTAGAATCTGTCATTTGGTCTAATGATTTGAAAAGATAACATTGCTTATTCAGGCCCCACTCCTGAATAATGTCAAATTTTGATTTGTCAGAATTGGTTGTGAATCAGACCCAGTGCTTTTCTGATAGAACTCTGGACCAATGTTTATTGCCTTTCCCTTTTCTATTCCCTTTCCTACATTAATTTAATTCCCCTTCACCATTCACTGTGTTCTGCTCTCCATTGTATCATTAAAATAAGATGTTCCCCTTGCCCATTTAAAATAACAAAGAGTTTTGAAAGGAAAAAAAAGTAGTCAGACTGCTTTGCATACATTTATTTTTCAATGCTTCCCCAAACAATTTATCCAGACCATATTGACAATAAAAAATAAGAAAAAGAAAAAGTGACTGAATTCTATCCAGCATTATCCATCATGGACGGTTGTTTCTCCACAAAAGTATCCGTGAACAAAAAGAGGAGTTAGGCAATTTTGCCTTTTTTCTCCAAACAGTTCCCAAAAATGTTCTGAATGCAGGAAGTTAAGAGAGATAAAACTAAGCTTCCCCTGAATTAACTAGCCTTTACAAGCCAAACTATCAAATATTTTCCAACTCTCCATTCTAATTTGGCTTCAGAGGGGAGCTAGGAGTTAAAAGAAATTCATGGATGGCAGGGCAGATGATGGCTACTAGATATGTTAGCTGTGTTCTAGGTCATTTAGGTGGACTTGATCAATCCAGGGTGCCTCCAAACATGCCCCTTGCTTCACCTTAAATACAAAGCTCCTTTTAGTCCTCCAAAGTGGAGGACCAAAAGCTTCACATTTAAAGTGGAGCTGCTTCCAGTCCTCCAAACCAGGGTTTTTACTGTGTGTGGGAAGGGAATGCCACATTCCTACTGCGGTGGATGGAAGCACCAAACTTGCTTCACTGCTTCCATCCCCATCCGGAGACATCTTCAGACGCCAGATTAGAACATCTCAAAGGAGGCAGTTCTGGTCCACATAGTGTGGCTTACTGAACTGGGCCTACACTGGACCAAACTTGCTTCACTGCTTCCATCCCCATCTGGAGACACCTTCAGACGCCAGATTAGAACATCTCAAAGGAGGCAGTTCTGGTCAACATAGTGTGGCTTACTGAACTGGGCCTACACTGGGCCAAACTTGGTGTAGCCCATCCCACCCCCAGTGCAGAAGACTGGGTCCAGGCTTCAAAGGGCTGAGAATGAAAGTTTCTGGCCAAGACCTTTTCAGGAGCACATCCTTTCCCAGTGGCACTTGTGAACCTCACTAGGATGGTGTTTGGGACACTCTAGCCCAATCTACATTCCATCCTGTGTGAACAAAGCATACTAAGAGGAAGTAGGGCCTCCTTTATCCTGCACCAGCATGTAGAAGGGAGGAGCCTAGGCACTTTCCTATTCCATGGTAGGAGTATGAGAGGTCCATTCAGGTATTCCATACATTTAAGCCAATAAATACTTAAGGAATTGAAGGATGCTAACAGCTTTGTTACAAAAATGTTTCACGAACAAAGCTAGGCTTCTCTGTCATTCCCACGGCAAGACAAAGAAGCCCCTACACAGAGAATACACAGTGCTTAATAGCTTCTCCTGACTTGTTGTTGTGAAAGCTACAACATCATGTGCCAACCGCAAAACCACAACATCAGATCTCTAAACTTAATACCAAGAACTTACAAGTACTCTTTCCGGGGTCAGAACATAACACACTGAATATGTTCTATAATACTGAGCATTATATAACATTAAGGAGGGGATTAGGGGGGCAAAAGGTGAACAGTACATCTCTAACTTAGGTTTGTGGTGAAGTTAGATGCTGTTCCCTTTGTCAGAAGTATACCTTTTCCATTTAATGATCTCTAAAATGGCATCAGTTATGTCAAATTACACAGGCCTCAGCCTGGGTCCTCCTTCATGTTTCTCCCTTTCAGAAGCACATTATACTTTATTGATTAATTACAAAAGCAAAATAGCAAAGGTTAGTCAACCTGTCTCTTTCAAGTACCTGCAGAAAAGGATGACCTGCAGATCTACAATGTCAGGTACAGGTGAAAGGGGCTTTTTATCTCCTTGCCTGTTGTGTGTTGGGGAAGGGAGGTGAATTAAAGACAAGCAGAAAGAATGGGTTTGTATTTTCTGCAATCATAACTTGCACCTATAATCTTTCAAGAGATTCTACAGGGTTAATTGCTCAGTTTGCTTCTTTTCTGTTTTGGTTTGTGTGGCTTCTTTTCCCCCCTGGGAAATGAAAGGATGGAAAGGCATTGCCCATTTCATATGGTTCACTTTCTAATATGTTGAATCTGGTGGTTAATCTTAATCTTGCTATGTTAGAAATAAGAAGATAAAGGGTCCCATGAGTGTGATACCACCTGTCACAGTGGTATGTTAGCCTGGCAGGGAATGTGAAGAAGAGAAATAACATTGTAAATGATTAGAATCAGAGGCAGAAGTCACAGATTATTACTTGACATTCTCAAGTTTTGAGCAGAAAAAAGAAAAGCACTTGATAACAGTGGAAAATGTATTTATTTATTTGAATTTTTTTATCCTGCCCCTACCCAAAGGTCTCAGGGCAGGTTACAACATTAAAAACCAGTGAGCATATAAAATGAGCATTAAAACCATGACAGTGCCTGAATGTGGGGAGAAGAAGAAGAGTTGGCTTTTCTACCCCGCTTTTCTCACCCATTTAAGGTGACTCAAAGCAGCTGACAAAGCTTTTCTATTCTTCTCCCCACCACAGAACACTCTGTGAGATAGGTGGGGCTGTGAGAGCTCAGAAGAAAGCTGTGACTAGCCCAAGGTCACCCAGCTGGCTTTCATGGAGCAGAGTGGAATCAAACTTGGTATTACCAGATAAAAGTCCAGCTCCTTAGCCACTAGACCAGACAAAGCCATTTCCTTGTTAAGCCAAAGGCCAGGGCAAAGAGGTGCGTCTTCACCGTTCTCCTGAATGGAGAGGTAGGCAGTGCTATTGGTCCCGTTGACAGGGGAATTTCAGCAAGTATAGCTTGTTACAAAGATTTACTTAGCTACACTAAGCATCTATGGACTAGCAAAAAATCAGTAGTCCAGGTCAGATGCTTTGAGCATTTAAAACAGTGTTAAGAAGTAGTTAGGGATGGGTCTGCCTTGCAGAATCCAAGGGCCTTTTCGCATTTGGCTTGATGGGACAATCTGAGTACGCTCGCACACAGATAATGCGCGCTACACAGAGTCCCTCCTGTCTTCGAAGCGACTCCATGTGTGTGGAGTATCCCCCAAGTGTATCGCTGTGGAACCCAATAATGTGCTCTACAGCTATATCAGTCACTGGGCTAACACAGCCCAGCACACTCCACTTGTGCCTCTTCCAGGTGAAATGAACGTAGGACTGGGCCGTGCAGCCATGGTTGATGCTGTGCCATCCAGTTGCCACAGCAGTGGTGCCATTCATGCCTGTTGCCTGAATATCACACTTACCCAGCATAAAGTGAGGACACCCAATGCATTCTAGAACTCCACCAGCCTTTGCACTAGGTGAACGTGCAAAAGGGCCCCAGGTCAGGGTGCCTATAACTTTGGCCTTCTCTGCCCCCACTTGTAATCCGAATCTGGAGCCTTTATAGTCAGCATCTGGGCCTCATCGATCTGCATGTTAGTGCGGATTTGTGACGACCTGTCCCCTAGGCTGTGTTCACATCTAAGCTTTATTCCACTTTCAGTCCACCTTCAGAGTGAAAGAACACATCAGGAAGAGGACCCATCATTTTCTTCCACTTTTTCTAACCCAAAGATGGATTTTCTGAGTTAGATAATGCCAAAGGAAAACAACTTATCACTTTGCTGATGCGTTCTCTCACTCTGAAAGTGGACTGAATGCAGCCCTAATGAAAGTTGGAGTCTGTAGGTTGGGATCACAGGGTGGTGCCTGAAGAATGAACCTCTCTGGACATATTAAGTTATGATGGGTACTTTACAACATGTGGATGCAAGGTTGGTCTGAACCCATCTCTGTGTACCTTGTCTGCATGTATTTCTTTACAGTGTGGAATGAGGGTCATTGAAGTCACTGACAGTGGCTGCCCACTGCCAGCCAATTCTCACAATAGTTGTGTCTGCTGGAATTCAGTCCTTGCTGTGTCATGACTCTTGTTCTGCTGAGTGAGTGAAACACTTGTCCAACCTTCTGGCCTCAGGCTGGAACATCATATGCCCGGATGGAATGTGGATAAGGAAGCGTGGGATTAACACCAGCTTGGTGTGAATCCCACATGGGGACACTGCCTCAGTAGAAACTTCCCTTTGATATGCCTGAATTGTGCAATCAAAATGTCGTTCTGCTTAACATTTCGGGGGGGGGGGAGAAGAAGTGATCAATTTGGTCCTCTCAGAACTCTGAAACCATCTAAAGGACATGCAAATGGCTAGCAGGAGTGGCTAACTTGCCTCTTTTGTTTCCTTTATGCTACTCATCTTTTTAATAGTGTTTAAAACATCGTTTTAACTTTGTACTTTCTATTAAACCACATCGTGTAAACCACACTGAGGCTCTCTCTGTATTGAACCTTACTCTGGATTATATCTCAGAACAGGAGCCTGCCATCAGCATTCCAGTGTGGACCACAGGATCTGTAGTGTTGTGCACTAGCATGTGGCTGTCAGGTTCCTATTCTGAGATATAATTCAGAAGAAGGCCCCATGCAGAAAGGGGATGAGATGCTTTTATGAGAGGCTGTATATAAAGATTTTAAATAATTAATAAATGTGGAATCAGAGCTGTTAGCTGTCTACACAGAACCAGGACTTGATAAGCATTTCTAGTCTGTACAATTGCAATGATTTTTTATAATGAAATGAAACATTGTCCTAATTAAGCTCGAGTCATTTAATATGTGTGTGTACTTTTGTTTCTTGTTTTATTAAACTGTCTTTTCACTAATATACTTTAATATACAATTACTCTCTTTTTCCATAAATGAGCTTTGGATACATATTTTCAGTAACTATATTGGGAAGATGTTTAAAATTACTTAGCTATAAATATTTTAACAAACATCGAGGTCTTCTTATAAAACTCTCTAACTAGTTTTCAAAGTAGTCAAAATAAATGGAAGTAATAATTGTTAATCAAGAGCCAGAAGTATGAAAAGATGGAAAGAATGTTAACTATTGACCTATAAATCCCTGTTCTATAAACAGAATTAGCTAAAATAATTAGCATTAAATATTCAGAATCAAATTCAATAAAATGCTGTTTTGCCTCTTCTACTGCTGCATTAAATGCTTAATGCTGCTCTAAAGCAGCCCTGATCTCATTTCTGGGTTTAAAGTGCTCATTTTTCATACTTTCCTATCTTTTCTCTGTCAGTTGTGCACACATGATTTCACACCCCAGTAATTGTCAAATATGGATAAATTTCCATTTCTGCTGTATCTCTTGCTTGTTGTTTATAACAGAGCAAATTTAACTGTAGAAACGTTTCTGCAAGAGCAATTTCAAGTGTATTAATGTGTTTTTAGGTGATCATCATCTAAATCTATATATTTCTTGTCTTTCCTTTTAATGCGCTTCAATGCTAATTTTCTCTATATATATCAGAACTATTTTGGGTGACATTCATGGGATGATCTGTAAAGATGTGTTTGGGATATTCTGTGTTTACATTTCTTTTTGCTGTTTTTGTCCTGGCTGTCTTTTGAATTCACTCAACAAGGACAATCTGAAATTAAAAGGAGAGTTCAAAGTTTCAGTTTATGCTTCTGTTCACATTAACTTCCTTTGTCTAATAGTGGGATAGGTTTCTGCAGATTTTGTCTGACTGTATGCCCAGTGGGCAAAAAAGATATCCAGTGAGGACTCAAGGCCCAGCAGCCCACCTTGGAGGGCTGGAAAGCACCTGTGAAGACAACCCTCCTGCAATGTGAAGGGGAAAACTCTGAGGTTACTTGCTTTCCTTGAATGTGCTGCTACTGTGTGAATGGACAGGGATGGTGTGGACAACCTACCTTGTTGCTTGGCACACGGGCTCATTAAGGAGTGGGCAGTAAATAGTCAACTTCTGCTGCCAGAAGAGGTGGCTCTCATGGGTGAGAGATGCATCAATGGCTACTAGAATGGTTGCCTATCTACTTCCTCCAGGTTGGAGAGACAGGCAGGATTCTTCTGAAGGCCATTTGCAGGGATTTGAGAATAGGTGGTTTTGCCTTTGTCTTCTGCTTGAGATGCCCATAAGCAGTTGGTGGGCCACTGTGTGACACAAGAGGCTGGACTAGATGGGCTATGGCCTGATTCAGCGGGGCTCTTTTTATGTTCTTTTGGCTACTTCTTGTGTGAACCTTAATGAGATTACGGAGCATGCTGGGAACCTCCCTTTCACATACTGGTGACCCCACCTGGGGCCTCCCTTAGGGCCCTTCCACACTGGCCAGCATACCAGTACAGCAGGAAGCCTAGATCCCTTCTGGGCCACCAGACTAGATCAGCATCAGCAAGCATACTTGGAACCTCCCTTCTCCAAACTGGTGCAGTCTAAGGGAGGGCCACCCCCCTGCTAGTATACTCAATCTGCACAGGACAACCATGGCATCCATTGCACCAGCCCAACAAGATGCCCTGCCACAATGGGTTCTCTGGGCCTTCAGAGTTTTGGGGTGAGCCCTTTTGCAATTCTGATGGAAATCATTGCTTCTTGCTTCTTTGTGATGGCAAGATAGCTTGCAAGGAATGTTTGGGGAATCTCCAGTTTGCTTCCTCTCTCTCTCTCTCTCCCTCCATCTCTCTCAATCCAGTATCTGTAAACTCTTACCACAGTGGACATTAACTACTCCGTGCTTTGCATCTATTCTTGATGAACAGAGAACTCCAGGGACTCTGAGATGACACTGATTTATCTCCAGATCCATGTCTATTTCCGGGCAGAGAAGACACTTTAGTCAGCCTGACGTGTGATGAACGCTAAAGGAACATGGTCCTGTTGCCTCCCCCAGGGTTTGACTCCACTCCCCAGTCTGTCTTCCTGCATCAGCTCCCAGAGTAGGAATTGGGATTGAAGCACTACAGTTTGAGTTTTAGACAGAAACTGGTTTTGAAAGCCTTTTAATATGGCCAGCCCTCTGCACGTTTAAAATCCATATGAGCTGATTTACACTAGCATCTTCCTTTCCTCGATATTTGCTATTTCATTGTCTTTGCAAGGCTCTGTAAGGGCCTCATCCAAACAGTAGCTAAAGTCAATAAACAAAATTTGGATGTCGTTGGTTACAATTGCTCTTCCAAACTCTATCAGAAACCGAAGCATTTTCTGTCATTGATAAACTATGAACCAAGCCACCTCACCTTCTTCTTCCAATCTAATATTATTGTCCTGGCCCAGGGACAAGTTGCTAGATATCTCAGTGGTGTTTGCTACCGCAGGACCATATGACATTCCTGGCCTTCTACCATGAAAAGAAAAGAGAAAAATAGTCCTTATGAGGGAGATGTATTTCAAGAAGAAGTACTGCTGTGAACTTAGCTGTTGAAAGAGAGAGAGAAAGGTGTCAGCAGCTGACAGAAACCTAGGCTGCACAAAGACTATTCCTTTGTGAGAAGCCCTAAAACGAGAGCTAATCCAGCACAGTTCAAGGAGAAGATGACGGGCATTTTGTTTTCAACAGTGTAGGGTGTTCTGGGGTTCCAGGGCTATTTGCAAAGATTATCCTCATTTCTATTGAATCTTCAAATGGATTAAATTAAATCACTAAATGGCTACTAGAACACATTTTTTTGTAACTGGAGCAGCACAGTAATCTCCTTGTGCTGGCAGCCTGTGAAGATGAATCCAGTGAAGCTGGCAGTTCAAGGAAATAATTTGTCAAGGTTTAGATATGCGGAGAGTACCAAGAGCCGCTAAGGAAAGAGGAAGGAATGAGGCTAGAACATGGCAGACGATCCTGTGGCATAGTCATTTGTTTGGTTATTGTTGTCTGTCTTTCTACCGCCAAGCTGCAATGTACATGCTGTACATTATAATTTTATATCCCTCTTTTTTGTGTCAGAATGTTCTGCATGTGCTGGGGTACACCACCTTGACAGACAAGGAAACCTGTGGAGGGGGGATGAGAGATGACAATGAAGACCACAACAGGCACATCCAGAAAACTGAAAATGACTGGCTGGGAAGTGTCCAACCAATAGGAAGGAGCAGAAGGATGACACGTTGCTACATCCATTAGACTGTCTACTTCAGAGGACTGAACAATTCCTACCAGTGGTGTCCTTCACACAAGTGGTGTCCTTCTCAGAAGAGAACAAAAAGACATTCCAAGAAGCCTTGTCACCCTCATGCACCTTTACACCTGAGGAATTTCTTCCTGAACTTCAAAGTTTCTGATGAGGGGGAGATACTGGTTGTGTGGGTGGCAAAGCTCCACCGATGGGATCAGATTACATGTTTTGCCTCAGCAGGTGTCTTTTTTTCACTGCCATATCAAAACAGCCCAAAGGCATATAGTGGGAAGGAGATGTGCTAGGGTTTACCAGGGGGGAAAGCTGCTAGTAATGTAACATTTCTATATAAATCTAAGTTGTAGCTTCTTTTAGAATATCATTTAACAGGCATTTTCTATTTAGGTTATTATTTTACACTCCTCAGCTCTCTAGAAGTCAAAGCTCTGGCCAGAAAAGCACTGCTGGGAGGGGGAGTGAGAGAATAATATAATTCTAAGGACAATGTATTTTCCATTTTCCTTAAGCAATGTGCAAAGGAAACAATGTTTTATTTCAGTAAAAAGTAAAATTAAGACTTTTACTGAGAAGTGAAAGTGCATTGGTAGCTTTAGGGCGAATGGCAGATCACAGCCTCTCATTTTTCTATGGGAAGGGCTGCAGAGGTGGCATGTGTGCTGGTTGGGATATGCCTCAGCTGCATCTATTTGGGGGCACAGTTGCCTTACCCCAACAATATGATGTGTTAGCATGGAGTTTGCCATCAGCACTACACAACTCCAAACACACACCCTTGCCACTATTGATTGACAGAACTTTATCCTATTGGAATTCAGGTGGTGTTGATGTAATCAATAGGGGTGGAGAACTAAAAAGTTGTGTAAAGGAGACCAGGGGAGATAACAGAAAAGGTGTTAGCATAGCAACCCAAGCTGAGGACAGTCTGAGGACTGATTATCAGGAATTGGGTATGAACAGGATTAGGACAGCTTTCGTTCAGTTTCTTAACAGGACGATCTAGTTCAGCCAGGTGGGATCATGGCCAGCGACAAAACAGGTCATGTCCTTTCTTGGCCAGTAGTGGTCCTATAGCATATGGGGGATAAGGTGCTGATAAAATCTTAGGCTCTGTGCCTGAACACCAAAGGGTAGCAAATGTAACACCAATTTTCAAAAAGGGATCTAGGAATGTTGCAAAAAATTACAACTACTTTAACATCAGTTCCATGTAAGATGATGGAGCTCTGCACATATGCCTGATGCCCTCCCATGTCTGGGATCTATCCAAGATTGTCACTTCCATTCAGCTCTGCAAGGGGCTCCGTTTTGATGTAGCCCTAGTTACAGTGGATACATAGATAAAATTTGTACCCTTTCAGAAGTTCTTGGTTATGATTCCCATCAGTCCCTGGCCCTTTCTGCACTGGACATTATTCCAGATTATATCCTGGAATAAGGACCTGCCATCTGTATGAGTGATGCAACTGCAGCAGGCCCCACCCAGATTATATCTCAGAATAGGAGGCTGCTGCTTGCATGCTAGTGCAGACTATGGCAGGTTCCAGGTGGCCCTGCCATTGTTTGCACTAACCAATATGCAGACAACAGGACCCTTATTCTGAGATATAATCTTGTATAAAAACCAGTGCAGAAAGGACCTGAGATTCTGAGCAATTTAAGCCAGTGCTTCTGGGTCAGGTTGTGTACATTTTTCCCCCTGTTTGCTTAACATCAATCCAAATTGGGTAGAACTTTGCATTTGTGCAAACAGAGCCACTTCAAATGTGCTAAGCTTTGGATTCACTTCAAATTTCCTTTGAATCCCTGCTGACACCAATCACACCTTTTGAAATCCACTCCAAAGTTTCAGATGAAGGCACAAGAGCATTTGCTTCTCATTGGAGCAGTAGTCTTCCAATATAGGCAATATTTAATTTGAATGCAAAGGTGACAAACATTTTTTGCCCTATCCCTACTCCTGGGCTGTACTCTTTATCCGTTTCCATGTGATTTTAGCTTTTATCAGAGTTCACCTTGAAAGCCAATGCAGAAAACAATACATATACGGGAAATTATGCATCTGTACTGGGATATGGCCTAATATTAATTGACTGGAGTATTTAGCACATGAAATAGATAGCTAAATAGTAATTAGTTCCAAATCAGGTTGGAGATAAAAATATCATGCTAATTGGCTTTCTGAACTATGGATAGAAAGAGGGAGCCAGTACAGAGTTACTCTGGCTCTGCTACCTGACAGTGAGAACTAATTAATGTAAAATAGAGCGCTGGGAATTCTAATACAAAATAGACAGCTGCAGATTTAACCAAACAAATCAAGAGAACAATAGGATCTTTACAGCAAGTGGTCTGTAAATATTCTCCTTGTGACTCGGAAGTAAAGGGAATTATCTGAGCAATGGCTTGCATTTCTGAGCATCAGCTTCAAGGCACAAATAGCATCAACATGAAGCTCTTATAAAATAAATCATTTTCAGAGACTTCGGCCTTGTGATAAATGATTTGAAACAATAGAGAAAACAAGGACTCAAGGAAGCAGGACTGCGCTAGGGTTTTGTTCCCCTTCCACAGATGAATCTGCGCAGCCAAGCACATACCAAGTTCTTCGCATTTTCAAAAAACATTTGAAAGATGTTTACACAACACGTTGCTGAAGTTAAACTTTATAGTGTGGGAATGTGCATGTTTCATGCTACTATTTCTAGTGTTTAAAGTTTTACTAATCCTTTACTTGCTCTCTCAAGTTACCAAAATGCAAAGGGAGCAGTCTGGAAAGTGCTGGTCGCAACCATGGTACCCTGGTGATGTTTAAATATCTAAATTATCTTCTCTTTTTTTTTCAGATGCAAGATTTTTCTGAAGAATAAGGTACAATGCCTGCTTGATATGGGCTATCACCTCTTCCCCACTCTAATCTTTTCTAACTGTGGCTGCATCTACATGGGCAACTAGGGTGTCCTTCCAGTTGAACCAGGAGTTGGGTATCCACAGCTCTGGTTAAACCTGGGGCCCTGAAATCCACACAAGAGTTGCTCTTCAGTGTCTTGGAACAACTTGGAGGGTAGTTTGCAATGGTCAGGTTGCATCCTCCTGTGTGAATGCACAGATGGGGAAAAGACAAGTTAGCAGTTAAGACACTTTCCTTAGCACCCAAAATGGCACCTTCTGGGCATATTTCCAGTGCTCCAAAAATCAGCTCAGCTGGAATGTCACTGCTGTGAGGGAAGTTCCTTTGCAATAGCAATCCTTTCTAGAGTAGCAGCCATGGTGAGGTAAATTATAACTACCTACCATCCCTGCCATCTCTGTGCCAGCTCCCAGAGCAGTCCTTCCAGGAGTTGCTGAATAGGTTTCAATATGCATGAAAATTCATTCCACAGTTTCCTCTTTCCAGTAAATTTGAAGAGTCAGGGGCACGACCTACACAGCACTGAAACAGTGCTGTGGGAGTCTGTGAAGGGTGTATGGATTGCACATCTCTATACTCTTTGAGAAAACAAGCTCACCATAAGCATTGTCAACAGCACTTTAGCAGCAAAGCAGGAAAATGCACTCTTTCAGCACTTCTTCCTTTTCTGCTCCACTACTGCACAGCCAAAGGTGACTGGAAGCATTCCTTTCTGGCCACATAGTATGGCCCTTTTTTGAGAGAACACAAAATGGCTGACTTATGTGGCCACTTCCTATGCATCCCCCCAAAAGGCCCCGGTAAAAACACTGGTATTTTTGCTGCTGAAGTTGGGAGGAAGCGTGTAAACTGCATACTTCCTGCTGTAGTGGCTGAGGAAAGAGCACTTGCTGGCAAGCACCCTGTCCTTGATGGAGCACTATATAGTTCCTGCCTGTGTCTTGCATCTAGGAAGATCTGATACATAGATTTCCAGTTGTTCACAACAGAGAAGAATTTTGTAAAGAGTCAGGCTACATTAAACAAGTAGGAAGCAACAAATCAAGAAATCACTTTGCAGTGGCAACAGTCTTCAAGACCGTGAAATACTACGCAGATGTTCAAGCACTGCTGTTATGCGTCCTTGATTCATCCTAATGTGGCTTACGCAGAAGCAATATTTGACAGATCATACCTGCGATCTACTGAAGAAATTGTGGAATTGGGCTATTTAGAATGAAAACTAGGCCAACTAACTTTGTACTGGAGATGAAAAAATACAAAACGTGAACATGTCAGCTCTTAGTCTCCTTGCATGGAAACTAATTTACATGTTCATATTGATCTCCACAAGTCCACATCTCTGCATGTTCTCAGATTTGGGAACCCTAGAATAGGGACCTGCCATTTGCACACTGATGCAGGAAATGTATCAGCTGACCTGGTATTATCAAATAATTGTGATATGTACCAGGCTTAATTTGATAGAGGTCCATTTCTGTCTGTATTTCCCTATGCGCTACTAAGTACAACCTGGTACCTCACTGCAGAAAAGTGAACAGCAGTGTTTCTTGTAGATGTGACAAGTGACACATACTCCAAACAATTCCCTAAGGATAACAAGATTGTCTTCAAGAAAATTAAGAGTCTGACAGGTTGAAATATGGTGTGTGAGAGAAAAAGATTACCTATCAGCAGAAACAACTACTTGCGGTTGTCCCCAATCAACCTCAACAGGAGTTTTAATCCTTACACTTTTATATGCCCCTTAAGTGCAATCATTTTAGTGGTATTCTCCAGAAGGGAACAAGGAACAGCTGTTATGAGGCAGGCTAATAAGGTCAAGCAATTGCCAAGTGATTTGACATCTTGACCTTGCTCCAAAAACTAAGTGATTTCAGACAGAAATACGATATATTCATGATGAAATCCTCTTTAAGCAATTTCCATCCCCCCTGCCCCTCTGGTGTGTCCTTCCCAAACCATTTCCTTAGCTTGTGTTTCTAAGACATGACATAAACTGAAAGGGTCAAAGATATGTAAGAAGCTATCTTTTTTCAGTGTTGTCTTTGCTTCTTTTTGATGTTACAAAGAATTTATGCAGCATTTCTAGGCTGCACTCTTATGCATTGGTAAGCACAAATAATTCCTGGGCTTGAATGTCTCGTCACAAGTCTACAGGTGTAGAGCTTGGAATTTGAATTCTGGGTGAGGAATTCCAGCACACTGTGCAGATTGGTAGGGCTGAGCAACACAATATTTTGTGGTCTCTAAGCCTAAAATGTCAATTTCTTCTTCTTCTTCTTCTTCTCCTTCTCCTTCTCCTTCTCCTTCTCCTTCTCCTTCTCCTTCTCCTTCTCCTTCTCCTTCTCCTTCTCCTTCTTCTTCTTCTTCTTCTTCTTCTTCTTCTTCTTCTTCTCATCCCCCTCCTCCTCCTCCCCCCCTTCTCCAAATGCTCCACATATCATTTCAGAAAACCTTTTAATGGAGCAGAGTACAGAACAGTAATAATATGAATTCAGGCAAAGCCAGGAGGCAGATAAGTGAATGATGTAGTCAATATTAACCTGTTATACTGAGAAATTACCTGCTCCAAAGGTTTGGTGTGCTACAGAATCTTGAACTTGGAAGTATTGGTTAACAGCATGTTTAAACCATGGCACCCAATGTTATAAATACATTGCAAAGCTGTATCAAAATCATAAATGGGTACACGTAACGAATAAGGATGGGTGCTGGAGGATATGTGACCATTGGAAAAATGGACTTAGTCTTAGGCTCCAGAGATTAGCTTGGCTATGGGAAGTAAATATGACAAAGAAATACTTGGATTTGACAATGGCCATATGTAGCCTTTCACGGCCAGATTCAATCTGATTGGTACTAGTTTTGGGGCTTTTATGTCATGTTCCAGGTTTCTTCTAAGAACCTAAGCTTTTGGATATTGCTGTGATATCCATGTTCAGAAGATATGGCTTTTGGAAGGGCCAAAAAGATGGATATTACAGCAATATCTGAAATCTTAGGTTCCCAGAAGAAACCAGAAGTGTTTTCGCATTACAGTGAAGACGCCTCGGAACGCTTCGGCCCAAACACATTGAGAGCAGTTCCCCATCTGACTGGCAGGTAAAAGACGCATCCCAAATGCATCCTTTACCTTCCCTCGTGTGGATGGGGAACTGTTCTCAGCCCATTCGGGCTGAAGACTCTCCCCCAGGCTGCTCTGATAGGCTCCTCTGGAGCCAGGGATGGACAGCCCAGGGGGCTCCTTTCCCTCAGCTCCCACTGTCTCCAGGAGCTGAGATCATGGCTCCTAGAACCAGGGGGACCCCCACCTAACACCACCCAACCCACCCTGGGTCACATTCATGGCCTTACCTGCAGGCTGCCAGGTCAGTTCTGCCTGCAGGAGGCCCGGCGTGCTGTGCGCATGCTTACAGGGCAGCCCCTCATTGGCCAGCCACCCTTCTGGCTTCACCAGGCCATATGCGCAGGTGCAGGTGGCTGACCAATGAGGGGCCACCCTGCGAGCATGTGCACAGCATGCTGGCCCTCCTGCAGGCAGAATCATCCTGGCAGCCTGCAGGTAAGGCCGTGAATGCCTGCCTGTGACCTGGGGTGAAGAACATGGACCCCTTCTCAGAATGTAGTGGTAGATAGTTTACAACACTCAACATCAGCATGTCTTTAAAAAATAAAGATTTTTTTTTATTCCAATGAGTTAAACCCTCTATAAAAGAGTAGTTGGTATCAGTTACTGGCCCTTTCCACACTTGGCCTTATTCTGGAATATATCCCAGAACAGGGGCCTGCTGTCTCCATATATTAGCATGCAGGCAACAGATCCCTGTCCTGAGATATATTCCAGAATAAGACCATGTGTGGAAAGGCCCTATGACACAGATCTGACCAAAAGATGCTGTGTACCAACAGTGTGTGCCTACTTCCATCCCCTTGGATCCCTGAAGGCAGAAGTAGCAGAGGTTGTTGTATGTATCCTTTGTCTGCTGTTATGTGTACTGATGAGGTTTTTTTATGTAGAAGTACAAATAGGCCCACTATTACCAACAGTTTTGTGAAAAACAAAATATTACTTCTAGAGAAATTCAAGACCTACCTGATTCTGTTATCTTGTCAATGCTAACAGAACAACAAAAAAGCAATATTCAAACTCCTTATCACAACAAATTGTCAAATTACAGCAGAGTTTTACTTTTGATAGCAGTTAGGAATTGCAACATTTGAACACATCCCTGAAGTTTTCCTCTACCAGCTAGCTTCAGAAATATAGGACTGCTCTCATTGGGATCAAAATACCCATCTGAAGCAGGAAGGTAGTTTTGGATTCCATTCTGGCAGTTTGGTCTGTGAGCCGGTATGGTCTAGTGGTTAGGGAGCTGGACTCTTATCTGGGAATACCAGGTTTGATTCCACCCTCCCTCATGAAGCCAGCTGGGTGACCTTGGGCTAGTCACAGCTCTCTTCTGAGCTCTCACAGCCCCACCTACCTCACAGGATGTTCTGTTGTGGGGAGAAGACCAGGAAGCTTTGTCAGCTGCTTTGAGTCCCCTTCAATGGGTGAGAAAAGCTAGGTAGTAAAGCCAACTCTTCTTCCACCAACATATTGAGAATAACTGACTGCTGAATGAGCTATCAGTGGAATACTCAAGGGAAACCTCTTGAGAGAATTACTCTGCATAAGACAGTATGTCTTTAATATTTTTCTTGTATTCCAAAGAGTGTTTGAACATTGGAATTAATTTGTACTTAAAGATTTCAAGTAAATATGTAGGGAATTATTATTAGAAATGTTGGCTTGAATCCAAAGAGCTACTTAGGCTCACATTAGCAAGTTTTGTGCCCCAGTGGAATTTTGTACCTTTTCTTTAACCATCTCTTTCCTTGACATATTAGGAACCATTCTTGAAGCAGCCATTAATTTATGCTCAACCATACATATAGCTTGGAAATCTTTCATGTCTCCACAGTGGCAACGCTACGGCATTCTAGATGTTGCTGAACTACAACTCCTCTTGCCTGTTTCAGAATGGCCTGAAGAAAGTGGGAGAAAGAAAGGAAAACTCTGGCCCTTGTTGCTTTTTAAAGCTAAAACAATTTAGCAACACCACAATATCACAGTTGAGGAGTTTAAAGGGAAACACACACACTTACAGCAAAATGCACTTGAACTGACAGAATACTTGTTTTGCTTAATGTTAGGATATTATTAGCGTCATGGGTAGACAATATGTACATAAGAACATAAGAGAAGCCCTGCTGGATCAGGCCACAGCCAATCTAG
>MTQE01000401.1:26882030-26896240 GCA_014337955.1 Aspidoscelis marmoratus
TCCGAAGCGATCGCCACAGACTTCGGAGAGGCTCTGGAGCTGTCAGCATGATCTGTTCACTATTAGCAGAGATCGCACTGACTTCCCTCCGAAGTCCCTCCAAAGCGATCGGCATAGACTTCGAAGTCTTGCCGCCAGTCACTCCATAGAGATCGGCAGAGACTTCGGAGGGACTCCGGAGCGGCTTTGAAGTCTCTGCCAATCTCTATGGAGCGACCAGCGGCAAGACTTTGAAGTCTATGCCAATCGCTTCAAAGGGACTTCGGAGGGAAGTCAGCGCGATCTCTGCGAATAGCGAACAGATCGCGCTGACAGCTCCGGAGCGTCTCTGAAGTCCATGGAGATTGCTTCGGAGGGACTTCTAATGAATGAATGAATCCGAAATGACTCCGAAGTCACTCCAAAGCTGGGACTTCGGGGCTCCCCCCCCCAAAGTTGGATCCCTTCCCTTTGCACCCATTGCCTGTTTCCAGTGGAAACAGGCTCCCTTTAATCCAGATTTTCTGGGAGAAGACCCCATTGTAGACCCTATTAATGGGGTCTACAGAAAATCCAAATTAAAGGCCAAAATGTACCCATTAGATCTGCATTTCCACCATGGCAGTGGAAACAATCGGGTCCCAAATGGGTGCCATGGTGGAAATGGGATCATGCTGCTCACACCCAAAAGGTACAAAAATGGGTGCAAAAATGGGTACTTTTGACAGTGGAAAAACACCCACAGAGGTTCATATGAACCAGCCATCTGACATGTAGAAATAGCATTCCTAGACTATTTTGAGTGGAAGAACATAGTATTAGAACTAAAAGCTTGTGCAAAAGAACATTCTGGACTTCAAACTTGATTGCATCTTCAGAAGCTGAAATTATGCCCCCATAGCGGCTTTACATTAAACAAATATGAACTTGCTGTGGCCTTATAAAAAGGTGAGCAGTATTTGATGAGTGAAGAAAAAACAAAAACTTCACTGTCAGTGGTCAAGATTTCTAGCTGAACTGAAGATAGAAGCAGGAATTAAAAGGAAAACTAACATCTTGCCCTAGTATAAAAGAGCCTTCTCAAAATGCCATATAAAATATATATATACAGTAACAGTGAGTATTTAAAAACTGAGCAGTGAGCAGAAGTAATAGAAGACTTTAAGGTTTTAGAAATGTAACACTAAAATAATCTTTAAATAAAAGAAATGCCTGCACAAATATGAAATATTCGCTCTCTTCTAGACTATACTCCAAATCTAAGTGGTATCAGGGCATTGTAGAATATAGAACTTCAGTAGAAGATTCAGAACATGTTTCCACAGCAACCTCACTGAGCTTTGCACCCTTCATTCTGCTTCATTACATAAATACAAAACACAGATTCTGTAAAAATAAAATGTAACATTTATGTATCATAAGTTTGCCATGTGAAATAGCTTTGTGCATATATTACAAAATTAATAAAACAAATATGAGTACAGTATATTTTAAATTATTCTTAATAAAAAGACAATTTGTGGTAGGATAGTAAATAAATTCAATATGTTTTGATTTCTAATAAGGGTTAAAGAATTGAAAATTTGAATTCATAGATTACACTGCAGTCAGTATTTAAATCTAACACATCTTATAATTGGTCTTTCCTGTGATAAGCAGCTGTAAGAGTTCAAAAACTCAATATTACAAACTCTTTTTATGCAGAACTCCAAATAAACCAGTTTCTGCAAAGATAAGCTTTAGAGCAGCTGGAGGATTACATCTTTCATATCTATCACTTAATGTTTGGTGTCTAAAAAACTGCTTGTAATCAATATTTGAATTTTATGTATTTGAAACAATTCATACTCCAGGCGATTTTCCTTTCTGCCTTCCCCTTGGATCAAATAACTCTCAAATAAGCACTTACATAGCAGGTGATGAAAGACAGCTTCCAGTCTCCAGCTGATTTTACCCTGCATCCAGTGAAATGCTACAGTAATGCTTTACAGGTATTTTGACAGATAAAAATAGAGAAATAACATGTTCTGTGCACGTTTTGTAGCACTAAATAAACATGTTACATTTGTATTTAGTACAGTGGTACCTTGACATACGAGTTTAATTCGTTCCGTAACCTTGCTCTTATGTTAAATCGCTCGTGTCTCAAAGCAATTTTCCCATTAATCCATTCCAGCTCCCAAAACACCACCTCAGTTGTTTTTGTTATGTACTGTACTGTATTTACATACTCGTATCTCAAATCTTGCTCTCATCTCAAAGCAAAATATCACTCGCTCGGCAGCTTGTATCTCAAAACACTTGTATGTCAGGGCACTTGTATGTCGAGGTACCACTGTACTAGTTGTCAGTGGAAGAAAACTGAAAGCAAGGTTGGCACAAACACTGTGCATTGCCCAACTGTATCAGGATCCATGCAGGCCAGGTCAAAGATCAATGAAACATTGAACATTACTGGCTAACAGGTCCAACAAGCTGGAGTAACCCAAGTGGTAGATTTAACTCCATTGCTCCAAATAGCAATATAGACAAAGAATACCTAGAAGGAAGATGTCAAGTTCTTGTTTGAGGTCACTTTGATCTAACCAAGTATCTAGTATGATTCGGTCACCTAGGAGAACAGCAGCAGCACTGAAAAGGCAGAGAAAATAATGCTGCCTAACAGCTATTAGTCATCCTTACACTTAGAAAAGGTTTCCCTACCACCACCCAATTTTTTTGTTTCGTTTTTCCCAGGGTCTGACACTAAACAAATGCATGGCCATTATATCTCAAATTTCATGCAAGAGTGGGTATGATTAGTTAAATATAGAATAAGTAAAAAAAAAAAAAAAAGTACCTTAGGCTTTAGGGCTCAGAATAATAGAGCATTCCTGTCCTTTAACTGGTTCAGGAGCTATGGGGCACCAAATCTTTCCAATCAGATGATAGCTGTTTTGTCCCACAGTACTCTGGGAAAGTCATTAGCAAAGGGATCTGGCATGTTTATAACCAATGTGAAGATGGGGGTGGGAGGAAGGGGGTTATATTTTAACTATGTTTTACCATTTGATGTCTTCTAATCTCATTGTAACCCTCCCTGGGACCATTCGGTGAAGGGTGGGATATAAATTTTCTAAATAAATGAAATAAATAAGATGAAGCAGACCACAAACTGCATTCCTTCAGAAGTTCCTGGACAACAATTCCCAGTATTCTGTGCCATCCTCAGTGGAATGCTGGGAGTTGTTGTTCAGGAGCATCTGGAAGAACACAGGTGAAGACCACAGAGAAGGAAGGTTGAAACGAGCTCCTACAATAACTCGTTAGCGCTATATGTTCCCTTGATCAGACTCAAATGGATTATTCCTTTAAGGCTTAGATGTATATTCATTCTAGGTCCAATGCAAAGACTAAATTCCAAAGTTTAGGGTAAACAGGATCTGGGTTTGGGATTTCTTTAACAGGACCTATACGTTTTGTCCTAGAATTTGAATACTAAATGAAGTATACCGTAAAAGCATGTTATAACAACTGTACCTTAAATTACTTTTTTCAGCTATTACTGCAAGCAACAAGGCAGACCTAGTAGGCCAAATCATCAACATTAAAAAAAAAACCCTCTTTAGTCCATTTAATAGTCTTGGTCATAAAGTTCTCAGTGATATTTGCATCAGCAGGGAATGTAACTCTGGCACTTGTGGTCTTACACTCAGAGACTACTGCCTGACTTTGACATTTCCAACAATGTGAAAACACTTTGAAGGGCACAAATTGATCTCAACTGTGTGGGACCGAAGTCTAACCCAGGATCAGGCTTCATGGAAATTGTGTTCCTGAGATCTGCACATTTTCTAACAGGGGCATCTGATGCTGCTGCTGGGTGGCATGCAGGATATAGATTTTTAAACCTGTCCTGACTCAAGACACACATCAAACCTGAAGCAAATTTAAAAGCTGTATTAGATCTCCCTTCATTTTCTGTTAACAGTCCTTATCCTTAATGAAGCTATAGGTTTTTCCTAACTGAAGCTCTTTTTGCACACCCCCTCCACTCTTCCTGTCCTGGGACAGGTTGCCACTGGAGTGGGACAGGGCTGACTGCATTCAGACAGCCCATCTTGCTCTAGGCTTGGAGACTCCAAAGAGTCCTTAGATGCAATGCAGAGACTGAAGGCCAGAAACTTTGCAGTTTCCAAGATAGGCCTTTTCGGTGACATGCACTTCCAATGGCACTTTCTGGAAGCTCTGCCAAGAACGGTCCCCTGTGATATTACATCCGACAGGAGCATGCTGTCTGCATGCCTCTGTAGTTGGAATATGGATGCTGGCCCAGGCGCGGACTTCCTTGAAAGAGTCTATAGAAGAAGAAGAAGAAGAAGAAGAAGAAGAAGAAGAAGAAGAAGAAGAAGAAGAAGAAGAAGAAGAAGAAGAAGAAGAAGAAGAAGAAGAAGAAGAAGAAGAAGAAGAAGAAGAAGAAGAAGAAGAAGAAGAAGAAGAAGAAGAAGAAGAAGAAGAAGAGTTGGCTTTCCTACCCCACTTTTCGCACCCATTTAAGGGGACTCAAAGCAGCCAACAAAGCTTTCTATTCTTCTCCCCACAACAGAACACCTTCTGAGGTAGGTGGGGCTGTGAGAGTTCAGAAGAGAGCTGTGACTAGCCCAAGGTCACCCAGCTGGCTTCGTGGGGGAGGGCAGAATCAAACCCAGTATTCCCAGATAAGAGTGTGGCTCCATAACCACTAGACCAAACTAGCTCAAGATAGTGCCATATCTTGGTCCACTACTTTATCCAATGTGGGTGAAGTACGACAAAGCAGGGGTAGGGCCTAAAGGAATCTGTGCTAGTGTGTGGACAGCAAGTCCTTCCTCCGGGATTTGTTCCAAAATAGAGTTGAATACCGTCAAGTGATGTCTGATTCCTGGTTGACTGCATGGACAACTCTGTGGACACCTCGATGCAGTTTTCTTGGCAGAGATACAAAAGTATCTTTGCCATTGCCTACTTCTGGGAAGAAGCTGAGGATCCCTCTGCTTTCCAGGTTGCTTGTATTACCACTGAGCTACAATCTACCACTGTGGAGTTATTTACATGAACTCTAACTTTGCTACAAAATTTGCTTTAACAAATGGGGAAATGACACAGAAAGGGGGAGTGAGTATTCATACTGTTCCAACTAACCTAACCTAACCTAACCTAACGAAGAACACCCCCCCCCCTCATATTGGGGGTTGGGGTGGCAGGAAGCAATCCATTAAAGAAAACCCAGATAATAGAGTTTCTCTTCTTCCCTGCTTTATTCTTCTTGCGTGACAAGAGAATGGAATGCTCAGCTGAATGGTTAGGATGTTAGCAGAAAAACAGAATGTAAGGCTAAATTTCTAGATGCTTTTATGCCTGTAGCTTTATTCACCAATGGCTATTGCTCTTGCTTTCTGTTTTAGGGAACATAGGTTTACTGGCATTACAATATGGTCTGTGCAGTTATTATTTCACTACATCTTCTACCATTTCATTTTTGTTATGGTTTTCACAGAATTATTACATAATTGCTTCTTCAGAAATCGTCCTACATCCAAGCACTTCATTGGCACTCTTTCAGTCACAATGCAGACTGTTGTTTGATGTCTGCTCCATTCTGAATCCTAAGTCCCATTCCTATAGCACACAGGAGACTAACACAGAATGTTATTATATTACATATGCTGTTATATCATTAGGATCCCACTTTGGAAATTCAACAACACTCATGCTCCAGCTTTCATTATTCCAGTGACACCGTAACAAACCCTAACCCTAACCCTAGATTAGATCATTTCCCCATATAGTCCTTCATCCCATGGGTGGTCTGCCCCAAATATTATCATTTCACTTAGTGATACTCAGGAATTCAAATCAATTCCTGCAATTCTATTCTAGACCAGTTGTTGTATTGGTTTTTCATTTGACCTTGCTATTTAATTCAACATCCAATCCATATCCACTCAGTTGTTAATGTTCCATCAGTTCATTCTAGGTGTTGCTATTCTAACCTTCTCCTGCTGATTAGCATACTATTCAGCATCATTTCAAGCTATATGCCTAATTACCTTCTAGACACTGGCTGGCAAGTGTGTATTGTTGTCACATATCCCAGAATGCCACTTGTGGCTAGGTATGGCATAGTTTCCCTGTCAGAAGACTTTAGTCATTCTTCCCTGTTGAAGGTACTCTCTCTGTTTTACATTTTTCTCTTACGTTCCAGTGTGGTGACCCTTGGTGTGCCTGTACCTGTCAAAGAAAGCACCTTTCCTGCATTTTCTCTCTGTACTGCAGTCAGGCTTCAAAGGCTTTTCTTCAAGCATGAGGGAGGGATGAGTCATTCTGGGGGGTCTCACAGCACCTCTTCTCTCCTTAGCTCCACCAAACACACACTGGTCTGTTCCAATTTGGTGCATTACAGTCCATTGTGATTTTCGAAAAAAGCTGAATTGCAGCAGTAAAGCACAGTTATGTGTCAAAGTTACAGCTAAAAGGTGAGAAGCATACAGGGCTGGTGATCACAACTGGAGAAGGTAGTAGTTCTGTTCTCCTTAGTGTGACACATCCTCAACAACACATACTTGCTGCAGTTTGGTTTGGGTAGTAAGGGGTGTTCATGGGAGTATTTGGAATGTGTGTGGCTGCAATGTGGAATTTGTGTTGCAGGGAGTTGCATACGATTGCAATGTGAAATATACGAATGTACCACGGAGGTACTATGGTCAACAGAATCATTTTGCGATATTGTGATAACCGCAAGCAATGGGTTTGCTGGCTGCAGTGCGTCCATCTCCTTGCTGGGTGCTGCTGCTGCAATTGTGATGTGGGGTCTATGATTCATTAGAGTGTGTGAAATGTGAGCTCTGAGCTCATGGATAGAGACACAAGTTCCAGTGTGAAGCAGGTTGTACCTGCAAAAACTTACCAGTGACCCTTTCTGTACTAGGCCTTATGGAGGCCTGCTGTCTGCATGCTAGTGCAAACTATGGCAGGGTCCAAGCAGAGTCTGCTATAATCTGAACTAGCATGCAGATAGCAGGCCCCTATTCCAGAATATATCCCACAATAAAGCTGAATGTGGAGAGGGCCAGTGTGTCAAAATATTGACATACAAACTCCTAAATGACTTGGGCTGCTAAATATTTGAAAGAGCACTTTTCCCATATAGGTGTCTCATGCTTTAAGATCATAGAGTGAGGGTTTCTTTTAGCTCTGCCACCCTCAGAAGTGCAAGGAGCTGTAACACACAAGAGGGTCTTCTATTATTGCATTTACACCTGTTTTAATCCAGCTTCAGTACAGCTTCAGAGCAGAAAAACACATCAGCAAATTGAAGTAATTTTCCTTCCACATTGTCTAACCCCAAAAGTGGATTTTTTGAGTTAGATCAAGCTGAAAGAAATCAGCTTCCCACTTTGCTGATATGTTCTCCGAAAGTGGACTGAAGTTAGATTAAAACTTTGGTGTGAACACAGACAAAATGGTAGCCCTCAGACTTTAGAATAACCTCCCAGTAGAGATTTGCCAGTATACAGCTTTCAGTGCCTAGTTAAAACATCTCTCTTCATATAGGCCTCTGATGCATAGTTTCCTCTGAATGTCGTTCTGCCAGCGAGGGAGGGAGATAGGGTGGATTATATTCGTAAATATATTTTAGTGCTTTTTTAAGTGTATGTTATCGTATGGGATCTCTAAGTAAATGTTATTAATGAATGAAAGAATGAATGATCCATGCCCCCAAAACACTTCGGACCCTGTTGGGGTATTTTTTTAGCACATCAGCATTTGCTCACCAGTTTCTTAAAGGCGTCACTGCGACACCGCATGCGTCCCTCGCCATCAAAAACCTATAAAACTTTCTTCTTAGCCCCTGATGCGCAAAGAGCAAGAGAAGCATTTCCCACAAGGGCCCTTCACGTGCTCACACACACTCTTTCACAGATCCTCTACCTTTACCTCAGTGGGTGGCAAAGAAGAGAGACAGACGCCTCCCTCACAGATTTATTTATTTTATTTATTATTTGCATTTCTATACAGATGCTCAAGACGCTTGGCCACTGATCACACCTAAGGTTTAATGCAGGTTCAGTCCACCTTCAGAGCGAGAGTACGCATCAAGCAAAGCGGCCAGGAATCTTCTTTCCACACTGTCCATCCCGAAGGGGAATTTCCTGAGTCATTTAACGCTGGAAGAAAAGCAGCTGATGCCTTCCCCCACTTTGAAAGTAGACTGAAGCTGGATTGAATCTGAAGTGTGATCGCAGCCAGGGAAGCCCTCACGCCTGCCTCGTCTTTCCGAAATGCGAGGCCGCCGTGTCGCCGCCGCGCGGGAAAGAAGCTCGCAGAAGAACGGGCGTGCGCATGCGCCCGCGACCGTCGTCGAGCCGAGCGAGCGAGTGGGTGGGTGGGCGCGCGCGTCCAGCAGCGGCGGCGGCGGCGGCGACAACAACAGGAGCAGCAGCAGCAGCAAGCGCAGTTGACAGAGAGGGCCATTGAGGGCTTTCTCCAGAGCCTGGCGAGGAAGGAAGGACGGACAGGGCAGGCAATGGGAGGAGGCGGAGGAGGCATCATCCATTGAAGTGCCTGGATTGAGGCCAAGAAGAAGGAGAACCTGAGCAGCCCTTCCTGCCTCGAGGGACTGCTCCCCCTCCCTCGACCAGTGCTGAGGAATCTGCCCCCCCCCCAACCATCCCCACCGGCCGGTCCTCAGGGAAAGCCTCGCATCTCTGTGGGCATCCGCCGCGCAGCGCACCTGCCCGGCCTGGGCGAGGAGGGGAAGACGCCTCCGCCGCCTCCGCCGCGCTGCCCGGGGGGCTGTACGGAGCAGCGTCCCCGGGCTCAGCCCCAGAAGCCGCCTCCGCTCGTCCATGAGCAGCCCGGCTCGGCGGCTCCGCTCTGGCAGGGGGGAGCCGGCTGCAAGAGTAGCCCCGGCGGCGCCGCGATGTGGACCCCCACGGAGGAGGAGAAATACGGCGTGGGTAGGTGTCCAGCCCTGCCACTGCCCTCTGGCACCCCGGGGGTGGGCGAGGGGAGGGGAGGCGGCGGGGGGGAGCGGGCTGCTCCCTCCCTCCCTCCGTGAGGTAAATCTCTGCTGAGGGAGGGAGCGATGAGGATGCATGAGAATTCCTGTTGCGCGCCTTGCTTGCTTGCTCCCCCCCCCTCGCACTTTTGGAGCTTCCTCAGAGAGCCCAACTTGGTCCTTCTTTGTCAGAAAATGGCGTTTTGGGGGGGGGACTCGGGTGTTATTTTGGGGGGAGGCTGCTGCTGCTGCTGCTGCTACTGCTGCTGGATGGTTTTAGCAGCAGGTCGCCTCTCTCTTGGGCTCTCTGGAAACGCTGGCGGCGGCTGTGCAAAGATGTTCAGCTCTCTGCAGCAGCGCAAACCTTCCCGCTGCTCTTGCCCGAGCTTTAAATGTGCCCATGCAAAATGGGGTGGGAGGGGGGGCGATGCAGTGTCCCTCCCTCCCTCCCTCCTTCCTTCCTTCCTTCCATGTTGTGTTGTGTTGTGCTAACTAAAACAGGTTCTGTTGCAGAAATAAAAGTGGGCTTCGGTCTCTTGCTGTGCTTTGTGCCTCCTAATTTGGGTCTGGTTAGACATTTTGAAGCCATTCCTTCCAGAGGTAGCATTTCACAGGAGATTTAATATGTTTGCCGATGGGTGAAACACCGACTTACAAAATTCTGGTTCGGTGCTGGTGTGCTGTAATACATGGAAATCCAGCTTTGTGCAGTGCCTCTCTCTCTCTCTCTCTCAGTAATCTGTGATGCTCTTGTTGTGGTTAAGGCTATTATCTCCCTGTTATCGTTAGAGGGCGCCAAGCCTGCACCTGCTTTGTAAAGGTGAGGCAAGGAAGACACAACTTGGTTATTTATTCGGACTGCACATGATTAAAAAATAAATAAAACTGCCAGCGAACAATTAAAAAAGCCCCTTTACAGTACAGACTGCTGGACCACTCTAAGCACAGAGTTTTTGGTTTGTCTGACCTTAAGGATTATTTCCTTCCCTTATTTTTACTGCATACGGTGTTTAGTGTTTGCTTTTTGAAATTAAGTGGCTCATTTTCATTCTCTTCTTCAGTCCTGTTTTATTTTCATGGCTCAAATTAAAGTTTTAAAACAGAATAAATGCTGTCACGATGGGAAGCCGCAGAAAGCAATTATAGTGATAAAACTGCATGCTGGGCTTCCTTTCTAATCTAGTGCAGCTAAGATCGGATGAATTTTCTTCCAGTGTTTTTCTGTATCTAATTTCACACAAGATCATAGTTTTTCTTTTAAGGCATTGACTTTGAGTGTTAAAATGCTTGTTATTTATTAGTCAGTAATAGCTGATGCTAAAATATTGGCTCATATATTAGGCAACATTTTGCACATTTGATGATATCAAATTAACTTTTTTTAAAAAAATGCAACTTTGATATGTAAATTTTGACAATCTTGCACTTGAACAGGAAGTGAGATTCTAAATTTACATTTAATTAAATCAACATTGGACAATTTTTGCTAAAACATGATAGATCCTATCACACACAATAATTACAGGAGATGAACAAGTAAGTGTGAGCTCTGCTTCTTCTAAGAAGGTCTTCCTGGATTGTTCTTAAGGCCAAAAATGTTGAAAATACACAGGCTAATATTCAGTGACCATTTCTCTTCAAACTGTGTGCCAGTTTGGTCTAGTGGTTAGGGAGCCTGACTCTTATCTGGGAATGCCAGGTTTGATTCCGCCCTCCCCCATGAAGCCAGCTGGGTGACCTTGGGCTAGTCATAGCTCTCTTCTGAGCTCTCACAGCCCCACCTACCTCACAGGGTGGTTCTGTTGTAGGGAGAAGAACAGAAGCTTTGTCAGCTGGTTTGAGTCCCCTTAAACGTGTGAGAAAGGTGGGGTAGAAAAGCCAACTCTTCTTCTACTACTACTGAGATGGGATAAACTTTAAACTAGATAAGTGAAGGAGCTACCACCTGTTTTCTTAGGAAGTTCTCTGAGCCCACATGACTCCTTATCTAGGAGCAAGACAGCTTTTTAAGCTCATGCGAAAAGGTTTTGTTCTAATAGATTCTTAATGTGAACAGTGGGTCACCATGGCATTTCATAAGTCTTTTTGACATTTTTATAAGTTGCCAAATACAATATCTGTCAGACATTCTCTGACATATACACAACAGAACAACAACCTTGCTGGTGTGCAAACCAGTTTGAAATGCTGTTCTGAGTAATTGGGAACACTACAGAGTCACTAGCTGTATAATGCAATTTTGTATACTATCGTTTTGCTTATACACCGTTAATAACATTTGACTTTGCTTGTGGATACTTCCAGTAATATGATTTGACCTCTGAGGCACTGGTGACTTGCAGTGGTAGGCCACCTGAGACACATTTAGGCGAAATCTTCCTTCTAGTGCCATATATTGGTAGACTGGACCTCCATGGTTTTCCTACTCTCCTCCCCCTATTTTCCATAAGTGGCAATGACTTGCATAACACATTTAAAAACACATACTGCACAGTGGTTTGTGGAAACCAAATATAGCAAACAAGGGATGACCGTAGTTCTGTGGAATAACAGACATTGCCTTATTATCTTTTTACTGTTGCTTCTTATTACTCTGTGCCTGCAGTCGTCTGGCGCCCTGGGAATGTTGCAGCCACAAGGGGATGAGCACAGTAGTTAACTGGTGTGCCATGCTGAACTGGGTGACTGGCAGTCCCATCCCCACTCTGTGGCTAAAATACTTCTGGGATGCAACTGACCCAGGAAAATAAACTGAAGCAGAGCAGGCACAGAATGGTAACGAGACCTAAAGAGGAGCAAGCAAAAGCCTGCATTCCACAGAAATACAGGGCTTCCAGCTGGTGATTCGGAATAGTGTTCCAAATTGGTTCACACTATCTCAGGGTTATGAGCTGGTTGTACTCCTGAATGGTGATGTGGAAGTAAGCTTCATAGTAACAGGATGAGTTGTTTAGGATTGTACTATCACAGCAGGATTATTCGTGGTAATTTCCCAGATTACATCACACCATGTATAATTACTAAATTTACTGGCATAAGGCTTTGATGACTTTTTGGAGGATGTGCAGTCTGCTAAATGAGTGGTACAGAGAATGATGATTATGAGAGTAAGGTGTATAGATAACTTTTCTTCAATCCCAAATTGCAGCATATTAAATATAGAAATGCTCATTCAAGGTATCTTTTGCTCTTTTCTAAAGGATGTAATGGTACTCTTATCTCCCCCCTCTCTTTTTTTTGACAAACATGTGCTCTTATGGTGTGGTTGCATCATTTTCTAGAACTAGTTCATTTTAGAACAAAAAATATAGCAAATTTAAACTTCAGAGAGTGTATGACACAGCATAGTAGTCTTCTTGTACAGTATATGGGGAGGGGGAGCTGGAAGTTGCTACAGATATATGGGTGATCCAAGATCTAGTTTAGTGCTTTCCATCTCTGCTAATTTCATCACACTGATTTAAAACAACTCCTTGGCGAGTTACAGTGTGATCAGACATTGGGAATTTAGAGTCTTTGTTTCAGTGTTAGGTTACCACTCTTTTAATGAGTATTGTGTGATACATGTAAGAAAGTAGTGGGGCTTAACATTTTCAGTATGCTTTCTTACGAGCCTACACTTTAAAATAAACATGCAGAACTCGGTGGACTTGCTGCTAATACAGGCAAATTACATGTCACTGCTGTCCGCCTAGAACAGAAGGTTTTCTGCCAAAGCTTCATCTTTGTTTCATAAACAGTGGTCCTTTCATCTTTCTCATCTAATTGAAATCCAGTTAATTGTAGCGGCATTAGAGAACAAGCTCTTATCTCTTGTCAGACTCTTGTTTGCCCTGAGGTTTAGTCATTAATAAAGGTTAGTAAAGAGTTGTTAATGCATGAATAATGTCCATCTTCAGCTTAGAGTTCCACTGTGAGCTCTTATTGTAAACATTAAACAGTTAAGATTTGAGGGAATTGGTTATTTCAAGAGTTAATAGAAATGCAGGTAGAATCTCTTCATACCAGAACGGATAGGCTACACAGTATACAATTATAAAGTTTATATTGATTGGTTCTTACATTATATCATACACAGTATATTATTTAGCTTGTATTTAACAGTGTACTTTATGAATCCCACTCTTTCTCCATTTTCCTATTCTTAATATACTCCCTTCCCACATTTGGATCATCCTTAATTTTTAATAATCTTCACTGTCTGGTCCTGTTATATAGGATGAGTTTAAATTACTGTGGTCTGAGGAAGTGGGCAGACTGCTTACGAGAGTTCAGTCAACCACTTGTCTCCTTGATTTTTGTCCATCATACCATACCATAATAAAAGGTAGCCAAAGGAACATTTCTAGGTGGGTCCAGGAAGTGATAAATGTCCCTTTGCATGAGTGGGAGGGGCAGTGGCACTTATGGAAGCTATAGTATGCCCTCTCTTTATGGGGGCCTCCCTGAATCCAAAAATATCAAATAACTCCCACGCAGGTAATAATATCCCCTTTTGGACAAAGTGCTGAGTTGTTGGGTGGCTCCCCAAATGTAAACATCCTTGGAATAAACAGATTATCTGAGTCATTCCAGTCTGGTTTCATGTGGAGGTTTGGCACTGATACTGCCTTGGTCACCCTGATGGGTGACCTTTATTGGGAGAGGAACAGGGCTAATGTGACCCTGTTGGTTCTCTTCAATCATAGTGGCTTTTAATACCATCAGCCATGGTATCCTGTTGGACTGACTTTGAGGAGTGGTATGTGTAGGCACTGTTCTGTAGTGGTTCCCTTCCTATCTCTGAGTTAGGCTCCAGAAAGTAGCAACGAGGGACTGTGTTTGATTCCCTAGGAACCCTTATGTGGAGTTATTTAGGGGTCAGTTTGTCTTCTGTGCTCTTCAATATCTGTATGAAGCCACTAGGGGCCCATTCCCATTATCACTTACTGTTTGAAAACGGTTTAAAAATGGTTTGGACCCTTACCATTCCCACCCCCAATCAAGTAAAACGATTTAAAAACAGCTTAGATCCTCATCGTTCCCATTCACAATCAGTTTTAGGGCTATCTTGAGGATTATTTAGCTTTAAAACGGAATTAAATAAACTCCTGATTTTTCAGGTGTTTTTCCCAGTTTTGCTTTTGAAATGTTTCTTCCCTATTGCTGTGGGAATGCTACAACATTATTGGGGCAAATCCGTCATCAAATGGGTGGGATTTCTCCCAGCAGG
>MTQE01000401.1:26916044-26946880 GCA_014337955.1 Aspidoscelis marmoratus
GAAGAAGAGTTAGCTTTTCTACCCCACTTTTCTCACCCATTTAAGGGGAGTGCGGAATCAAACTTGGTATTCCCAGATCAGAGACCGGCTCCCCAACTACTAGACCAGTGATGGCCAACCTATGACACGCATTATAAAACAGCAATTAGCATTAGTAAAAATGGCACAAGCAATGCTTGCCAAGAATTAAATTTCAAAAGTCTTTTCAGTGACCAAATGATGGATTTTTTAGTCACAGGCTCAAGCTTAAAAGTTCATGTGACCACAGATGATGAACTGGTATGTGTAGCTTTAACTCTTGGCCCTTAGGTACTCAGCCTGAACAGAGAAATGTCCACAAGGTTTCTATTTTTATAAGTTTTACTTACCCACAGTTCCACAAGTACAAACAAAGATTTAGAATTCTCATCAAAAAGCCCCTTTTTATACTTGCTGTTCACTTTCTCTGTAGATTGGCTTTTTTCTTCTTGTGAACTAACTTTCCCTTCCCGTGAATCTTCTCCTTGTGAACTAACTTTCCTGTCAAAAGAGATTGGTTCTTTTCAGGTCTGTTTCTCAAAGTTACACTAACTGAACTAACTACTGAGTCAGAATAAGAACCCAAGAATTTCCCAGAGTTCCTTTCATATTCTTAAAGATACAGAGTCCATTTTTGCTCTTAAAACTGATGCAATAAAAAAATTATTTTAACCTTAAGGAATCCATGACTCAGAAAGGATGTTCTCGAGGCATAACAAAGGCAACTAAGATGATCAAGGGGCTGGAGGAGCTTCCATATGAGTAAAGGCCTTTTAAATCTAGAATCATAGAATCCTAGAGTAGGAAGGGACATCTAGGGGCGTTAATTCCAACCCTCTGCTCAGTGCAGGATTTCCTAAATACATGATGTAGGTGTATAAAATTTTGGACAAAGTAGATAAGGAGAATTTTTCTGGCTATCCCAAAATACTAGTACCAGATGTCACCCAATGAATTGAAATTCTGTACAAATTAGGACAGGCAAAAGATTGTTTTGTTTTTTTATGCAAAGCATGTAATTCACTGCCATGAGATGAAGAACTGGCTGCCAGTTTGGCTGCTTTCAAGAGAGGTTAGAGTTATCAATGGCTGAGACCCCTGATGGCAGTAGGAGGTTGTCTGCCTCTGAAGGCTGGCTGCTGGTAGACTGCAAGCGGAGCATCTGTGTGCTTGTGTCTTGTTGGTGGGACTTCCCCATGCAGGTGGCCGGCCACTGCGAGGGCAAATTGTGGACTAGATTTCCCCTGAGTCTGATTCAGAGGGGCAGCTCTTATGTTCTTATGAAACAGGGTAAGAAGAGCTTAGTGCTAGCAATGCATAGCTTGTGCAAAGTTCTCTGTGTTTTTCTCAGTATGTTGCAGAACTGACATAAACTAAGGTATAGCTTACGCTTAATTCTGAAAGAATATTCCTGAAAAAAGGAAGTCAGAGCAAAATACCCCATGCTGTGCAGTGCTGCTTTAAATTCCAACCATGTCCTGTAGTAGTAGACACGCCAGCATAACCATTCCTAAAATACTTTTAAGCTGTATTTGAAAAACAGTTAAGTTGCTAAAATTGAATCAGTGAATATTATTATAAGGTTACATACTAAAAGAGACTTAAAACACTCTTCAGTAAGTCTTTCATGCATTTATGTAGCCATCTACTTGGTAATAAGAGGAACTGGAATTAGGTCTTGGAGTTTAAAGAATTTGTATGATGACTGAGAATTTTACTTTTGAATATGTATGCCTTTAATCGTGAAGAATGTTTCTTAATCAGCTCTTATTGTTGAAAGGATGAGAATGAATAATTCACATATCACATTTAAGATATCCAAGAGTTGATTCATTGCCTGTGAAAGGGCCAGAGGTTTTATTTTTTGCTTTGCCCCGACAGATGAGCGAGTGTGGCCATTGTGTGTACCAGTGCTTGCATGCAACTTCTAGCTTAAAGCATCATTGAGTCAAGGCAAAGGAAACCAGAGGTGCAGGGAGGTCACCTGTAGGGGTATGCACGAATGCAATTTTTGGGATTCAATTTGATTCAAAGTGAATGCCCGAAAGTTCAATTTGACTTGAATCTTTAAAATTTGAATTTAACCAAATTTGATTCAAATTAAGCCAATTTGAATCTATTCGTTCAAATTTTCAATTTAAATTTGCGCTTACAAATGTCAGCAACATTCTTATGTGCCCGTGCACATCGTTACATATCCCATACACATCCGTATGCATCCCATAATTATCCAGTATGTGTTCTGTACAGATCAGTACAAATGCGTACGGATGTGGGAAAGATCAGTATCTGCATCGTGTACAAACCCGTACACATGCGAAAGTCCCGATAATTCAAACAAATAAATCCGAAATTTGAAATTCATTTGAATCTTTAAATTTGAATTTATGGACATTCAGTTTGAATTCAAATGTCAAAATTTGGGCAGATTCCATTGAATTTCAAATACCTTTGAATATTTGCGCACACCCCTAGTCACCTGCATATCCCTATTTTGGAGCTTCTCAAGGGACATTGCTACCTCTTATACTCTTCAACATCTGCATGAATCTGCTGCGAGAAGCTTCAGGAGATCTGGAGTGAGGTGCCATTAGTATGCTAATGACACCCTCATCCATCTTTCCGTTCCTTCTGAGTCAGTGGGGGTGGTCCAAGTGCTCAGTCACTGCCTGGAGTCAGTAATGAGCTGGATGTGGTGCAGTAAATTGAAACTGGGTGTGACAGCACTGCCATGTGTTGTTTTCCCCAGTGGACCATTCAACACTTGCTTCTGACTAAGCAAGGAGGATGAGAGAAGGGAAGGAGTGCATGTGACTGTTTATGTCCTGTTTTTATCACTTCTAAAACAAACTTCAAAAGGAGACATTAAAGCCTTTTTGGAACTGTTATGAAAGCGGTGACTAGCTGGCAGTGCACGATTCTGGATAAAGCACTTTGTTTTTTACTGTGTTTCTGGGAGAGATGTTGAGATGCTTTGAAATTAAGGTGATGTGTTTGAAGGAGAATAAAAAATTCCCCGTGCATTCGGAATCCAGACGAATCCAAGATTCGCGGATGGATCAAATAGGGCCCTATTCGAATGGCTTCATGCACACCCCTATTTGGCACTAGCTATACAAACTAAACATATGGTGGATGCCGATAGTATCCTCTCAGCTGACTTAAAAATCCTGGGTAAATATTTTGCTGACTGGAAGCTCTCTCCCAGCATGACTAAAACTGAAGTTACATGCTTTCACTTTAATAACAAACAAGCAAACAAAACCCTGAAGGTCTATTTTAATACTAACTTACTTCCATATAATGCTTTTCCAAAGTATATTGGTGTTACTCTGGACCACACTCTCTCTTATAAGAAACATCTGGGAAATACAGTGGTCAAAATTAATACTAGGAATAACTTTATGCACAAACTACAGTGCCTGACAAAAGTTCTGTCGCTTATCCATGTTGTTGAAACCAAAGCCTATAACCTGACTTAAAATTCATCCATAGGTTTTAAAAATGACTCATATGAAAGCTGAAACCCTCCCAAATGAGGTTTTTAAAAAGAAAATAAATTTGCTTCACTGCTGAAATATTGATCATTTAATGAACTGTATGTGGATTGGAAGTAAATGGTTGCCTCTGCTGCCACACTTAGAACATCAGCACTGGGTCTGGCATATTCCACTGCAGAATATTATGCTCCTGTCTGGCTGAGCAGCTATCATACCAGCAAATTAGATGCCAAGCCAAATGACATCATGCAGATAATTACAGGGTGTAGTGAAACCACACCCACTTGCTGGTTACCTGTACTGAGCCTTATGGCACCTCAGGATTTGTGAAGGAAAGATGTTCTTGTAAAAGAATATCTTAAAATTCTAAACAACCCGCTGCTTCCGATACACTCTGATATTCCACAAATATCAGCTGGGAACAGTTATGGGAAGATATGTGGATGATCTCACAAAACAACCAACTGGTTTCCACTTACCATGACTGTCCTGGAAAACACTCAGTAGGGTCTGTACATCTCGTGGCATTTGTCAGAAATCTTCCCCTTTTGATTGTGGAGCCACAGATCACACTGTTGACCATATCATGACCAGCTGTGAACTGAGGGCCTATTCAGCATCACTGTCAGAATTTTTTGAAATGAAAAATGCAGTCCTTCAATGGATGAATGGCTTTAACACTGTTATATAAGATCCCTTTAACTTGTGAAGTCTAACTTCCTATTTTAATTGTTGTTAGCCCATGTGTTGCTGCCGTATGATAAATAAATCAGTGAGGTTATTGCGGTTGCCTTTTGTTTTGATAGAATATCTGTTTTTGTAAAGAGATACGGGTAAGTAGTTGCACAGAAACGCTAGCCTTTGCATTCTGAGTTCTTCTATAAAACATTGCCAGGATGCGTTTTGAAGAATATTATGAGAGTTAGAAATAGCTCTGAAACAGCAGTGGAAGATGTTTGTGGTAGGAGCTCCCCTTGAAGGGGAGTAGCCATATTCTGTTCTAGCTGAAGCTTTTAAAACATTATTTGCCAACCTGGTGCCCATCAGCTGTTTTAGAATACAAATTGCACCAGGCTTAGACCTTATGGCCAGTAGAAATTAAAGTCCAAAGCAGCTGGAGTGTGTCAGATTGCTAAGACTTCCAGTTTATCGCTTTCTGGAAGGAAGTGAAAGAAGGGTTACATTTTTTTTTTCTTATCATTAAATTACTTTGTGGTGCTCTCCAAATTTGCAATCCATGCACACGAAGTGCAGCACAGAGAATTGTTAACAAGCAGCAGTTCTGCTTCATCACTTACTGAGAAGTATGATGACTGCTGTGGAAGGCTGAAGCCATCCTTTTTCAAAAGATCTGCTTTGTAAGGTAGGAAGAGATGCACTGCAGTGTTTTGAGTAAAATAGAATGCTTCTTCCCTGTCTGCTACTACTAGAAAGGATGAAAGCCCTAACCTGTTGCTTTGAAAAAGAAAGCATGGCTGCTAGTGCAAGAAGAATTATAGTTTACTCCCGTCCTAGCACTACCAGACAGAAAATGGACATGGCTTTGAACAAGGCTCCCACACATTCCTAGTGGAAGACTGACCCAGCTTGTGTGCAAATGGCACTGAGTGGCTGGTTGTGGCATTTGGCACTTCTGGATGCTCACTTAGAAGACGATGGTTGGTAACATCGGACGCTGAGAACTTCTGTGGGGATTAGCTGATTAGCTAATTCGCTGAGTCCTATTTTAACCTCCTTCTAAAGGGCACATTTGTCTTTCTGAGAACTGGTTCTTGACCCTATTTGTGTTTTAACTGTGCATATGTTAAAACTAGTAATGCTGTGACTATATGCCTTATCATGCCTCTTGGTATTTCATTATGCCCTGTACAACCTGATAAATGTTTAAGTGTTCACTTTCTCAAAACAAATGCAAAATACAAAGGCTCTCACTTCAGACTTCAGAGATTTGTTAACAAGTTGTTGTGAGCAGTTTAAAGTGAGCTCAATTGTATTTTTCAGGGTGGTACAGAGGAGTTTCGATAAAGAAACCCAATGTCAAGGTAAGTCTTGTTTCTGTTCTTTAAAAAGAGTACTAAAATTCTTCCTTGCTTTTTATTTTTATATATATACTTAACCATCATCAGTATGGGTGAAAAATTATAGAATTTGTATGCTTTAGCCCTCAATTGTTTTCATTCTGGGAGCCAGACTATATGTGCTAATGGCCTGATGTCTGCAAGATTTTTTGCTTGCTTGCTTGCTAGAGGTATCTTAAATTGTAAAATTGGGCAAAATAATAATATGTTTTGAATTGTATACAAAAATGTACCTGTATATTCCGGTGTATAAGACGACTGGGCGTATAAGATGACCCCCAACTTTTCCAGTTAAAATATAGAGTTTGGGATGTACTCACCGTATAAGAAGACGACACCCGCCGTATAAGATGACCCCTGACTTTTGAGAAGATTTTCCTGGAGTCTTATATGCCAGAATGTACTGTAACTTTCATTTGATGAAAGTTAGAACATTTATGGACTGCCTGATTATGTTGATAGTCTTCTCTGAGCAGTGTAACACAAAATAAAACACCTCATTAAAAATCGATTCAAGACATATATTCAAGAACTTTAACAAGACACGAAGGAGGCAGGCAAAAGAAAATCCAAACAACAAAGTAAGGGAAAGCAATCAGACTTGGAAGTCATGGCAGAAAAAGGGGGCTCTGCAGAAGCAGGAGCTTGACCATAACCAGCAGTCCGAGTGTGGATAGCCCTTGGAGGAGGCTACTGGCAGCCTGCTCCAGTGTGGCCCACATTAACAATTCCATGCTACATGAATGGGGATAGCCCACATAGCACAGAAAGAGGCTTTGAGAGATTCAGTCTCAAGCAGTTGTGATTGGCAATGAGAGGAACTTGTGTAGCAGTTGCTGTCAGTTAAAAGAAAATGGTACCAGGGTCAGAATAGGCGTAATTAAGAGTAGATGAGATAGTGTGAGCCAGTTTGGTCTAGTGGTTAGGGAGCTGGACTCTTATCTGGGAATACTGGGTTTGATTCCGCCCTCCCCTACGAAGCCAGCTAAGTGACTTTGGGCTAGTCACAGCTGAGCTCTCACAGCTCCACCTACTTGACAGGGTGTCTGTTCTGGAGAGAAGAACAGGAAGCTTTGTCAGCCTCTCTGAGTCCGCTTAAATAGGTGAGAAAAGCAGGGTAGAAAAGCCTCCTCCTTCTAGCTGATTTTGCAGGATCACATCCAGATGAACAATAAAGACCTGGGTGAGAAGGGACATTTTAACCAGGCACTGAAAACCTTATAATATAGGAGCTTGGGAAACCTCCAGAGGGAGGCTGCTTCAGGGTTCAGTTATACTTTGTTACTGTTTGTTCCTATTTTAGGCTGCTTCCAAACATCATTGACTTATTCCACTATATTTCAGCAGCCTGTGATGTGGCTGTTCATTTTGCTCCAGAAATGATATTTGTTACATAACCAGCAATTGGGTGCTGTATTTTCTTTGTAAAAGTAGCTGAGTTGAGTTCAACATTTCTGAACGTGCTATTAAATTGTTTACTTGAATAGATATTATTAAGGTACATTTAGTTGTGTTCTTTTCTTTTGTAGGGAATCTTTCCTGCAAATTACATTCATCTCAAAAAGGCAATTGTAAATAACAGAGGGTGAGTATACTCTTCATTTGAAAATTCTGCAATTTTTTAAATACGAGAAAACAGATCATACCAGCTAATAGTATCAATTCTTATCACAGGCATTTTCTTCTTGACATTATTAAATGTGTTCCAAGTTTAAATTTGTTACACAGTGTTCCCATTTAGCTTTGAAATTCTTAAACAATTCCTGGGACACAAAAACCTTCTTGGAAAATATTTTGATTATGGAATACTGCTTTTCCTAAATCCTGGTGCAATTGTAAGCAACAGTAGATAAATCATTTTTCAGGAATATGAATTACTTTGCATTTTCCAGTATCTCAACTAATCGGATTGAATTAAAAAACAACAACAATGACATGGTTGTAGTAGCAGTAATGCATGCTAGGCATATAGGGTGCATTCCCATGCACATTTTGGTCCGGATCAAAAACGGGTTCGGCAAGGGTTGACCCCATGCACTTTTGACTTGGCCTGATTTCTGCAGACCAAACCTGTACCAAACTCGTACCAGATTTAGTACTGGAAAGAACAAGTCTTGTCATGGTTTGGGGTCCTGGCATGCATTGCTCTGCAAGCCGAGCCTGTGCATGGGGATGATCCCGGGCTATTTGGGGAGGTGATTGGCACTCGTGTCAGTGGGCAGTGGGGTTTCATGTCTTGTGCTTGCCGTTCCTGTTCTGCGCATCGGAGATTGCAACCTATGAGATTTTTTGGGAGTAAATGGTATTAAAGCCAAAACGATGAGGGGGTTGGATGGCCTTCACTGCCCCACAAGACTCTTTTATACAAATATTCCACCCTCCGTTTCCCGATTGCAGGATAATGGCTTCATTTTTCTCCCTTTTACATGGAAAATATTCCACCCCCGTTTCCCGATTGCCAAGGTGGGCATGATAATAGCTTGATTTCTCTCTGTTTTAAGCTTGCCAAGTCTTCTCGTGGTTCCCTGGTGGAACGGAGGTGCACAAAACTGCTCAACTGCTACCAAACCTTGTAGCAGCTTTGGTTTTTTTTTTAAAAAAATTCTGTTTGGTCCTATTTAAGAGGGGGGTGCAGCATTTGCAGCGGGTGGCACAGGGGTGGGGTGATATCAGTCCAGCTTCCAGTGAGGGGAGAGGGGTGGAGAGGAGGGAGCACTGCTCCCCCATGCTGGGGTTTGGCGTGGTTTGCATGGGGATGGCTGAATCCGCACCCAGCCTGCGTTACTGGGAATGGCATGGGGATGGGCAACAATCAATCTCGGGCCTGAGTCCAATGTGTGCCCAATCAGACCCAAATGGCTTGCATGGGGATGTGGCCATACTCTTATCTTGAAGGCTACATTTGACTTGGACTGTGACCACAGTCATTTTGGGGTCACCTGTTTACTAAGGATTGCCACATAGTTTTTAAAGTAAGCACCTAAAAGCCTATCCTGCTTCTCTTGCTTTCCCATTGGCTGTTGTTGGCCTGTTTTTCAGTGGCCTGATTGGTCAGAGGCCACAAGCCTCTATATTGGCTAGAGCTTCCAAAGCTTCCTGCTTCTTGAGTGCCCAATGATTCATTGTGCCTGGTTTGTGTTTCCTTCCTTAGCAACTGGTAACCACCTGAACAATGAACTGACCTTCCCTTGCTCCCTCCACTTTTCTGATAGAATTACTGCTTAACCAGTATTCCTCAGTGCCTTCTCTCCCTCTCCTGCAGTAACCATATCTGCTCCTTTAGGTGATTTTCCAGCGTGAAGCATGAGGGAGAAATTTTCCTAAGCTTTTTGCTCATGGAGTACAAAACACTGCCTTTTAAAAAAAGTAATAAGTAGAAAATCCTTTATCAGCCCTGCCCATGACCTGATTGGTTGGTCATCCATAGCATTGGCTGTTCCCAACCCAACATAAGCATGACTTGCACCAAGAGTTACTAGTATCCATTTGTGGAAGGAATGGATAATCACAGGCTTGGAGACACAGTTTTTTAAATTTTTCAATCTTTTCCTTGAATTTCAAATTTACCTTGGTGGCAACGCTACATATGTGTATGTGCTTGTGCCCATAGCAGCATTTTCCTTATTACTTGGAAACACATCTGTTTCCAGTTAAGTTTTATTTAATTGTTGTATATTTGTGATGCTTATGCCTTATAGCAATTTACAAGATTGCAGCCAGACTAACTTGGTTAAATGTGGATCCTGCTGAAATCAGTTGAATGCAGTGTCAACGTAAGTGGATAACTCTTACTAGGCATGTGCAGTGGTTTGAACTGCTCCGTTATTGTGCTGCCTAGAAATGGACTGTGCAGAAAATGGAAGGGAAGCGAGTCTGGATTGGGTCAAACTGGTTTAGTGTGCTTTGGATATCTTACTCCATTACAGCCCATACTTGGAGGCAGAATAATGGAGCGGTTCAGGAGGACCACAAACCAAAACACTTACATGACCCTGATGATTAATTTAAAAATGCAAAATAAAAGTAATGATCTTTCAAATTGTCTCACAATCATTCCAACATTCTCATGAAGTATCTGGCAAAATTTACAGGCAGTATGAAACAGTTGTGCCACTTGAAGACTCTGTCATCACTGAAGTTACAGCAACTCTCCAGGAATGGGCTGTCCTATGGAAGCAGTTATATGTGGTAGGTAAATTGAAAATAAGACTACCCATGACAAAAAATAACGTTGATCTAATAAACTTCTCTATGATATCGCTAATGATGCTTATGAGGTACCTACTGTTACACCTTTCAGGCACTTATATAGATTTGTTTTTTCACTCAGACATTCTGTGTGTAAATAACTTGTTTGCTTTTCTCTTCCCTCTCAAATTTTAATACTGCATTTAATATTAATTTTGGTATAGCAATTTGGAGGATCCTGACAACTAACTTACTGGCACTTTTGAATGCCGAGTCAGCCCAGAATAAAACATCAGTCATCCATATCTTGATTCTAGAGGAAAGGACTAATCCAATGTGTTACTGAGACCTTAGGTGAACTGGGCAGGACAGATCTCACCCATGTTTGTTCCCTGAGTTTTTCAGTTCAGCTTTGTTTGAGACTTTTTGAGTGGGGAAGGAATGTCACTCTTGTCCATAGGACCTCCATCTCTCTTGCCAAGTGGCCACTTTGCTGTGCAACCAAGTTTGAGGGACTATTTTTGATGTTGGGCCAGGAGAGAGAGAATATGCTGCTGGTGTACTGCCACCCCACTGCTGAGCAACCTCCCTCTCTGTGCTGGCTGAGAAACTCTTGGAAATGGTGTTGGAGGCTCCTGCCATGGTGTTGTTTGGGGATTTCAGCATCCATGATGAGGCAGCTCTCAGTGGACCAACTACCATGAGAACTGTAGGGCTGTCTCTGTATGCCACTGGTCCAACAAATATAAAGCAGGACATTCCCTTGTTTTTGTCTTTGGTTTGGTGGGATCCATTGATAGGAGGGCTGGTAATGAGCCCATTGTCGTGTATGGCCAATTTGGTTTTTAGCTGTACATTATAGTCTATTGTGGAATGAGTGAGAGTGTATAATCTTGTTGGGGACTACTTTTCAAGCCACTGAAGAAGACTATTGTTGAAACATGTTTGACTTTTAGTTCCCTTTAGCGGTCTGCATATTGGACTACAAGCTTGAAATACACGTGACTCAGCCTCAAAGTATCATACCTGAGGTTTTGCTGATTAGTGATTTTTTTGTTATACATGCATGTTATTTCCCCATAACATTATTGTACACCATCATCTTTTATTGTTAATATCTATGGTATGGGATATTACTTATATATTAGTAAATTTATACTTATTTACACAATTTGATCTGTTGTATCTTCACCTTCTGGTGTTTAGGCTTTTTTTCACTGTTCCATATTGAGAGAACCTTGTTTCCTTTCTTCGATATATCTTTTGTGTTGCCGGGCCCTCTTGGCTTTGCCATCACTCTTAGTAGTTAAAGAGGAAGGCATACATGGGAGGGTTTTTTCAGTGATAGCCTACAAACTATGGAATAACCTTCCCTATGAGCTATGTCAGGCACCTTCATGTATATATTTAGATGTCTGGCAAAGGTGTGTCTCCTTTTGACTGAAGAAACTGTTCTCCTTTCTTAACAGTTTGCCCTATGCTATTTCCCATTTTCCCATTCTCTTTATTCTTCACTGCCATCTTTTTGTCTCCAGAAGTTAAGTAGCAACTAGAGGCTGCTAGCATACCACATATTGGGGTGGGATGTCCCCAGAAGATGTGCACACACAAAAACAAAGCCTTAAGAATGACCTCTTTTCAGTCCTTACGTGTTGAAGAAATAGAATGTCACCTTGTCCCTTAGACTTTTCTATTATCCCTTCCACCAGGTAAAACATTTGTGTTCACAGCAACTCCCTTTTTCTTTGACCTGGTAAATGCCGGGTTCTAGAGCTGGTTGCATTCCCATGATGTGAGGGATTGACCAAGGTACTGTTTCTTCTTCAGCCCATGGGAAATGTAGGGGGTGAGAATGTGGCAGAACTGCAGTTATCACAGCAATCACCAGACCATAGTGTTATACAAATGTTGACTGTATTCATTTATTTGGATGACAACCGCACCCTACCATTTTGCAGCACTCAGGAGAGTGATATTTTATGCACGTAACTGGGTGAATATAAATCAAGAAAAAGTTGCCCTGAACTGAGTTTTCTCAAGTGAAATAATAGCCTGTCAGAGTTGCTCCGAGCTCAGAATAGCCTGCCAGAGCAACCTGGAGCAAAATATTTATTTCCAGTAAAATAGAACTTGATTGCTTTTTCATCTGACAAGTAATGACTGTAACTTGTTTATTTAGTCAGATGTAGTCACAACAGATCTGCTGCTTTGGATCATTGCTTTCCAGTAACCTTAGAATGTATTTTTATTTATTGTACTGGTACGTACTCTAAGCATGTGTTTTGTAATAACTGCAGTTCATTATATACAGTAAAACTAGTAAACTATAGCATGGTAGTTATTTGAGTTCAGAAGTATTTAGACCAGAATTGCCAGCTACATTAGTTTCTTTGCATTTCTTCAGGCCTTTTACTGAGCCTCCATTTTCCTTACTTAGTCCAATTTTGTTTTCGATCCTGCTGACATCTCTGCATATTTTGTTAGAGTTGAAGAGTGTCAGGCAAGGTTAACACATAATTTGAATGTTGCTTATATTCAAAATGTATTTTTAGTACAAAAGCTTTAATCACCTTCATTACCCATGCATTGGGACTTGGATGGATGAATATTGGTTTGTTTCTGGACATATACTGCATTTTTCCTGTCAGCTTTTTTTTTAATGGAGGTTGGCAGACTGATGGATAGGGGAGAGAAGGACATATGGGAGAGTTGGCATTGTGGAGCTTTGGAAATGAAAGAGGAATAAATGGTCCTTTGAATCTGTGAGGTTAAGGGAGAGTGACAACAACATGTAGGGATCTGAGGATGCCAGTTGTTCCTTCATTTTGATTCCTTTTAGGCCAGTCACAACTACTGCTGACCTTCATACAGTATTATGAAAACCGGTGTTCAGGGGAGCCTCAAAGGCCCTGGTAGTAGATCACTGTACCTTCCTATCTCTACTGTCTGCTTCTTCCCCATTGTCTCCCTTTGATCTGGATACCCTCCTAAAAACAGCTTCTCCGAAGCCTACTTTTACAGAGAACTCAAGCCGTCTTGGGGAGCTATCCCATTTTCACTTTCCCAGTGTGAGCATGGAACCGGGCTAGAGGGGGCTAAAACATCCTGGGAGGGGTGGATCCAGACTTTCCTCCTTCCCAAAGCCTGGCTATGGGCGGTACACACACGATCCCTCTTCTTTGCATCCCTTTCTACTTCTGCCACTATTCCTAGGATACCCCCCTCTCCCATCCTGCCCTTTGTTCTGATCGCTAGCTTGTGGACTCTATCATTTTTTAAAAATAGAAACCTATTTTGTCCTAGACTGATAATGTGCTTTTGTGAAGAACATAAGGGATTTCAAAATTAAATGGTCAGAAAAGTACTGTTGGGAGAGGGAAAGAGAATTCATGGAGTAAGAGTAGAAATGATACAAATCTAAGGACAATGTAGCTTCCTTTTTCCTTCAGCAATCTGCAAGGGAAACAAGGTTTCTCTGCAGTGAAAAGGGAGAAGTGAAAGTTCTTCGGCAGCTTTAGGGGAAAGGGCAAATTACAGCCTCTCCATTTTTTTACTGGATGATGGCTAGGATATGCCTTAGCTGCAGAGGTACCCTGAGTTTGCCCTCAGCACAACACAACTCCAGGCATCCCCGTTGCTACTACTGATTGACAGAACTTTATCCTATCAGAATACAGGTGGTGTTGATGTAATCAATAGCGGTGGAGAACTAAATAGTCAGGTAAAGGAGACTCGAGGAAATAACAGAAAATGTGTGAGCATAGCAGCCCTAATTGAGTATGATCTGAGGTCTGATTATCAGGGATTGGGTGTGAACAGGATTAGGATGGCTTCAGTTCACTTTCTTAACAGGACCACCTAGATCAGCCAGGTGTGATCACAGCCTTAGAAGGGGGGTGGGCAGGCTGAATGGCTATTGTTTTCTTCTCTGTGCTTATGGCTTCAGGGACAAACACACAGAGAGAGAGCTGGGGAGAAGGAGAAAGAAATGCTCAGCTTCTTAATGAAAGAAAAGCAAGGTGAAAAGACCATGATGGCATACATGTATACATGAATGCTCAAACCATGGGACTAGTATTATTTATTTATTTGCTTTTTTCATATTGCATTATATTTGACGATCTCAAGGATGATTACAGCAGTAAAAACTAAATGTAAAATAAATGTACCAAAACAATGACAGTGCGTGAAAGTGGGTGGGTGGGGATAAGCTGCTTCCTTAGCCAAAGGCCTGAGTAATAGGTGTGTCTTCACAACTCTCCTGAACATGGTTAAGTGAAGGTGCCTAGTTCACCTCAGGAGGGAGACTATTCCGTAATTTGGGGATCATCGCGATCTTGGGTGCCCACCTCTTTTTTTTCCTGAGGATTGTGGGGATAAAGTTGTGTACATTTCACACATCAGCAAGATTATGCTCGAGATTCTGTAGCTAGGCTTCAGAACCAAGCACTACCAGTGACAAGGAACTGCGCAGAGATCAAATTACCAACATTTGCTGGATTATGAAGAAAGCAAGGGAGTTCCAGAAAAATATCTACTTCTCCTTCATTGATTATGCTAAATGCTTTTACTGTGTGAATCACAACAGATTGTGGCAAGTTCTTGAAGAGATGGGAATAGAGATAGGAATACCCAGCCTCCTTACTTACCTCCTGAGGAACCTGTATGCACTTTAAGAAGCAACAGTTAGAATCAAACATGAAACTAATGATTGGTTCAAGATTGGGAAAGAGTACAACAAGGCTGTGTGGTGTCACCGTATTTATTTAACTGATATGCAGAGAACTTCATGTGAAACGAATCAAAAACCAGAATTAAGTTTGCTGGGAGAAATAGCAACATCCTCGGATACACAGACAATAGCATTCTGACGGCAGAGAATGAAGAGGAATTAAGAAGCCTCTTAATGAGGCTCAAAGGCGAAAGTGCAAAAGCTGGCTTAAAACTCAACATTAAAAAACCTAAGGTCATGGCATCTGGTCCCATTACTTTGTGGAAAATTGAGGGAGAAGAACTGCAAGCAGTGCCAGATTTTATTTTCTTGTGCTCAAAGATCACTGCAGACTGTGACTACAGCCATGAAAGTAAAAGATACTTGCTTCTTGGGAGGAAAGCTATGGCAAACCTGGATAGTAAATTAAAAAGCAGAGACACAACTCTGCTGACAAATGGCCATATAGTCAAAGCTTGGTTTTCCTTGTAGTAATGTGTGGCTGTGAGAGCTGGACCATAAAGAAGGCTGCATGCCAAAGAACTGATGCTTTTGAATTGTGCGGTTGGAGAAGACTCTTCTGAGTCCCTTGGACTGCAAAAGATCAAATCACTCAATACTAAAAGAAATCAACCATGGTTGGTCATTGAAAGGACAAACACTGAAACTGAAACTCAGATATTTTGGGCACATAATGAGAAGACAGGACTCATTGGGAAAGGCTCTAATGCTGAAAAAGTCTGAAGGCAAAAGAAGGGGATGGCAGATGGTGTGATGGTTAGATAATGTCTTGGAAGCATCAAATATGAGCTTTGGCAAACTTTGGGAGACAAGAGGACAGAAGGGCCTGGCATGCTATGATCCATGGGTCCACAAAGAGTCGGACACAACTTAATGACAGAGCTACTTTGCTTATTTCTTAAAAGAAGAGTAAGTTGATGGAAGTCTACCTCAGTTCTTTCTTGGAGTAGAATCAAGTGGGAAAGATTTGATTTCCTTCTGTCTGCTGTACAGCTTCTTGGATGGACATAAACATACCTACACACATAGTTTGAACACATGTTTGAAGCTGGAAGGAGAGAGGCAGGGGCTGACACTTAGTGTTTCTAGACAGCTTAACCAGTTGCTTTGCTTCCTTTCCAGATTGTCAGGTTGTGTTTAAAGTTGCTGTCAGAGAGCAAAGAAGAGACCTTTGGTGTTTTTCCACTGTCACTAAAGTACCCATTAAGTACCCATTAATGGGTATGTAATGACATTTTTGTACCCATTAATGGGTACTTAATGGGTACTTCTAGTGACAGTGGAAAAACACCCCATAATAAACTTTTTCAAAAGAAATATAATAACACAAATTTCTGGATTTTACTGCCTGAGGAAAGCTGTATTTCACTCATCATGTTATAAGGGCACAAAACTGAATAATACGAAGGACTACTGCATTTCATTCTTGGACATTCTTAACTAATGAAAATCAAAAAATCTTCATTGATTAGTCATTATGACCTTATCAAACATTAGATAACTAATGAGATTTCACTTTGGCCCCAGTTCCTCCCTGGAGAAACAAACCATGGTCTCCTTGGGTGCTTCCAGACGTGAGGCAAAACCCAAGATCCTCTCAGCCCTACATAGGAAATGCCAGTGGCATTCCCCATGTAGTGCCAATTGCAATGATGATAGTGATGGCAGCAATGGTATTATAGGAAATCTAGCAATGATGTTGGATTTTGATGACAGGCTCACTTACCAATGAACAGTTTTAGCAGTCAAAGCAATTGGGACTTCTGGGAGCCTGCCAAACATGCAAAAAACAACAAAAGGAAGTAAGTATATGCTTGGCTGGCTTCTGGGAGCCCCAGTTGTTCCAGCTGCAAAAGCTATTTGCCAGACATTGAGGTAAGCAGCTAGTTGCTCCTTGCATCCAGTGGGGGGCTGCAAGAGGCAGTTACGGGTTCTTGCTTAGATCTGGCATTGTCTCTTGCCGTCTGGAGGTAGTCCTTGTCCTTGTGGCAAAAAGCTTAGAAAGAAAAAGGAGAGAGGAGGAACGTAGTAGATATCACAGCTTGATTTCTTTTTTGATGCAATCCCATCGCCCTTCTAGCAATGAATGGGGTACTTCAAGGCCGTTGCAAAGTGAGAAGAGGCAAGGCAGTTGTAGCTTCAGCTAAATGCTGCCTCTTTTCTTTCCACTTGCACTGCTGGGAGATGGATTCCTTGAACAGGAAAATGCACTCATCATCTCAAGATGCAGCTGCCTGTTCATGTTTTTCAACAACCAGAGCATCCCCACCGTTATCTTTTTTCTTTTTAATAGATACATTGCAATATTATGTTCCAGAGATTGTGGTAATCTTAAGTGATATAATATGCTTGTGAACTCTGAAGAAAACAATTTAGGACTTGCTTTCATAACTATACTTAGCTTGATCACATTTAAAATCATGCCTACATGAACAGGAATTCTAAAGCTGCACTTGTACATTCATGTACTCAGGAAAAAAGCCCTATTGGACTTCATAAAATGTTCTTCAGTAGAAAAGCGTTTAAATGTGATTTGTTCTGATTTTTTTCCAGTTCATTTTTTGTGTATAGACTTGTGAGCTATAATAATAATTTAGGTTATAGTTCACTTGTAGAGCAAAATACCTTGAGAGCAGTGGGTCACTGGTTGATTTCCAGCCTCTCCCTGTAACTAAGCAACAGCAAACCACTTCCTTATGACCGCAAAGAAAATTGCATAGAGTTGCTTCTGGAAGTGCCCATGCAGTCAACCAGGGGTCAATCAGTAACAACAGTTATCCACGCTCTGGTAACCTCCACGTTGGACTGCTGTAATGCGCTCTACATGGGGCTGTCCTTGAAGACGGTTCGGAAGTTGCAGCTGGTGCAAAATGTTGCCACTAGAGTGCTGACAGGAACATCTAGCCAGACACATATCACGCCGTTTCTAAAAGAACTGCACTGGCTGCCAATTCACTACCGAGCCCAATTCAAGGTGCTAACTCTGACTTATATGGCCCTAAATGACTTGGGCCCCAGATATCTAAAGGAGCGCCTTCTCCCATATCGACCTGCCCATGTTCTAAGATCTGGAGGGGAGGCCCTTCTGGTTATCCCCCCGCCTTCAGCAGCTAGGCGTGATGGCAGAATGCACATTCCTGTGTAATGCAGGTGTCTTCCTCATGCAATGGTTCCAACTCCTGAAGAGTGGCCCCATTTTTGAGAAGGTATGCTAGTAGGCAACAGGCATTTGCCCATTCACTCCTGGCTGCATAGGCAGCCTGGATTGGGAGGTTATATACAGAAATCATCTCAAGATTGCTGATAAACTCCCAGAGAAGGGAAATTCACAATGCATCTTCATTATTGCCCTCAGTAAACTAGTATCCTTGCATTTTCCAGGAGCACTGTCTGTTATATCCCATTGATCAGCAGATCATGTAATAGTATCTCTATTCGTGTATCTTGTTTGGTTATAGGAAATGCATCCCTTCTGAGGGGTTGTATTCCCTCAGAAGGATCAGGTATGTAGTTTGAGGGTGCCTCTAGAATTGTCATTGTCCCTAGAGGCCCAGGTTTCCTCTGTGGCTAGAAGTGCCTGTTAGTCTGGCTAGTGAACTAGCTACATCTCTACATAGATAGGAATTGGCTGGGGAAAGTTATCTACACACTGTTAACCTCACATGCACATTAGTGTAGGGTGCTCTTTCTATAGCTAAAGAGGACAAGACATAGGGGAGTTGCACAGGTGTGTTTATCTAATTGCAGTAGCTTTGGGCGACTTCGGAAAATCAAGACAAAGAGAAGATGACTTTCAAATGTCTTCTTTAATCATTATACGCACAATCTAAAATCTTTCCTTGACATTTTGTGGAGTTGCATAACCTAGCTATTGCATTTCCTCTTCCTTTTGAACAAAGCCTATTGAGCAAATGACTCTTCAGGATTATGTTAACAAAGTCTTCCTTCCCCTGATATGTGGATAGCATCTAAGATGGTAGCTGACAGCCAGAAGGAACGGAGAATGCCTTTTTCCTTCCCAACCTTCAAAATTTATTTTGGAGTCTAGGGCCACTGCTATTGTCTTCATGACATCTTCACAGTCTGCTACATGAAGCAAGCTGTTTGGTAGAATTAAACAGTACATGGAGCATAACACTATGGGGGCTTTCTTTTTTGCACTCTTTAAGTTAAGAAATGCCTTATTTGGGAAAAGGGCACTTCAGCTAGTTAATGAGGATGGTTTTATGTAAATCCCACACTGCCTTTCTTTCAGAACTAAGTGACCTAAAATATTCTTCCTCTTTTCTCCAAAAACTGAATGCTGGTGATTTTGGGAATGTTAAGAATACTTTAATACTTTGGAATACTTGAGCACAGTTAAGGAAATGCCTTAATTTCTAGGCTCATTTAAAAAAAAAAGATTGTGCACCCTTACTCACTCTTCCCTTTTACTTAAGTAATCTGCATGTTCCTGCTGTGCTGAGACAGCTCTTTTCCAAGGTAATGACAGCTTCCTCCATTTGGACTGACATCTTATGTTCTGCTGTGGGTATTTTTTCATTGGCATTCGAGCTGGGTCAGAGATCGGAATTGTTGTCTTGAGTACTGCTGAATATTATGTTAGAGTAAGAGGTTAAAACTAGGTGATCCAAAGTCCTTGTCTCTATCTTTCAGAATCACCACACATTATGAGCAATCAGCATTAATCCCTGGTGTTCTTTTCACTTGTAGCAAGATTGTGTAACTGGAGGTCAGACGATGTGAGCCCTTTCTGTTTGCAGAATTACGTATGCTTGAAATAACACTGCTGTGCAGTATGGTATTCCTTGCCTTGTTTACCGTTACCTATAATATGCCTTGATTCAAAGCTCTATAAAAAGTTAATATCATTTTATCATGAACTGTAAGATCTGTTTTCAAGTCCTTTTTCTTGATTTGATCATTCTTAAGTGTTAAGAGATTTTTGGAGGATTAGATCAGAAAAGTAAAGTTATGAATAGGTTTGAGTATTCCTATTAGGTGAAGAAGGCTTATAGAATATTTAATAAATGCTACAATGTATTAGGCAGGAAAAAAGTAACCTTCTTAATGCAAGTTTTTACAAGTGCTTATGGATATTTATCAAATTATAGAATCTGCAAAACTTTGGTGCAACTGCTTAGATATATTAATAATATAAGTGAAACCCCTTAAGTCAAGCTTGACTCCCAGTAATTAGGTGAATGCAGCATTTCTGGCAGCAGCATGGAAGTAGCTTGCCATTGCCTTATTCAAGGATGATCCTAGGGACTGAACCAGCAATCTTCTGCATGCAAAACACATTTTCTACAATAGCAAGCTATTGCTAATCCCAAACACTTTAGTATTCTCAAGATAAGGTTCAGAGAAAAAGATATCTCCTTGCAGAATTAATAAAGGTATAAGTTCACACCTGTAGAAAATTATGCACTTTGTGGGACTGAATGATACACTACAGACTGTGTATGATCTGGAGCACTGCGCCGAAACGTAAAGGCTAAATCTCTAAACTGTGTTTCATCAGCTTGAGAGCTTTTGCATATTGAGGACATGTTTTCCACCACATTGTATGCTTCTGTACATTTTATCTTATGTATAACTGTATATCCCAGTGGGTTCTCAAATATAATATGCTTAAATGTAAGTATACAGTTACTTGTCTCCCAGTAATTAGGTGCAAATAGTGCAGAAACAACTTAGCTATGGCATCAGCAGTTCTTCACCAGAATGACAAAATTTTTCTCATACCCAGTATCTCATTTTAATCCACATTTATAGAGGCTGACTTCTCTTGAGATTACGATTACGATTTCCTACCATCACATGGATTTACTGAAAATGTGTACCCACATGTATGAGTGTGGCATACATATCTGTATGTATGTCACAGAAAACATGCAAAACACTGTGTGTTTTCTACAAATAGAGCACGCTTATGTAACTGCTTGCTCTTGTGCTTTCCCACTTACAGCTAAAGGAAAACCTTGAGGCGGAAATGTTGCTTTTAATCATCATTTCTGTTTCTTGAAAACATGGATTTGCCCTCCTTTTATGAATGTTTTATTTTGATAATTTCTACCATATGTGCTAGAGTACAGTTTCATTTTTACTACTGTGCTTATTATCGACATCATTAAATGGTATTTCTTTTTGCATAGAAAAATCATTTTTACTGCATGTTTGTTTCTTTGTTGACAGGGTAAACAGAAAAGCATATATTCTATACCTTAGACCATTCATGCAGACCATATTTGTTTGCTGTTACAGCTGGAACTAGGTCAGTTTTGGCCACTTAACTTGTATATGAGAATTTGTTGATGCTTGGCAGCCAGCCCCTCACCCCTCAAGTTTGGTGTTGTTTTTGAATGCCGGGTCAGTCCAAACTAAGTCACCTGTTACCTATGACTTGGTCAACGATGAGAGGCTGACTTGACTTGTATTACTGTGTCCTGGGCTGACAACCTGGAAGATCTTTTTCTCATAGAGTTGTTGGGGCAGAGAGTGGAAGTTTCTATAACCCATAAAAATTCTGACACACTTCCCTGGTGGCCTGTCTGGTCTTTTAATGAGACAGAACTGGGATGCTGTATGTATATGGTGTTGGGAGCTCCACCTGGTTGATTCCAGACCGGAGTATGTGTAGCAGCACAGCTGTTGACAGGCACTGCTGGCTGGGTACAAATTGGGCTTTAAGGAACTGAATTTGTTTTTATAAAGTTTTTATTGACTCAGATCCCAAAATCTAAAAGATTGCTGCCTCCCATACAGACCCAGTCTTGTGTTAGGATCTGTTGGACAGGCCCTTCCAGATGTTGTAGGTGTGGAGGCCCATGAAATAAGAGAACATTTTCTGCGATAGCCCCAGATTATGGAATAATGTCTTTTTTAAGGTGTGTCAAGCACAATCATTTATACATTCTGGTTAATAATACTTACTCTATTTTCTGGTGTATAAGACTATTTTTTAACCCAGGAAAATCTTATCAAAAGTCAGGGGTCATTTTATACGCCGGGTGTCGTCTTCTTATACGGCGAGTATATCCCAAACTCTATATTTTAACTGGAAAGTTTTGCTCTTTGAATATCAGGTTTTAAACATTTTGCACATAATGACTGAGATTATTAGAAGGTTGGTTGGTGGAACTTCCCCCCTCAGCTTCTTAATTTTGGCATGTAGATTACAACTTCTGGCCAGCATTAACAATAATCAGATTTAGTATGACTTGTCATCTGGTATCATCTGGAGGCAGCTGAATTATTTGAGCTGTCCAAACAGGTTGCCTTTTTGTATGTGAGTCTCGTTTAAACTAGTAATTTGCAAAATTTTTGCTTTTTACTGAATTTTATGCTCCCCAGTTTGAATAAGTTCAAACATAAAGAAACATAAACAATATAAATTTATACTCATATAGTTGTCTATTTATGTTCTTAAGAGAAAGCACTTTATAAAATGTTGAGTGATGTCCTTTTAGGAAGTGAGGAATGAGGGTTATATTTTAAATATGTTTTAGTAATACTCTATATATTTTGTATTTTTATTATCGTGACTCACCCCGGGATCTTTGGTGAAGGGTGGGATAAAAGATCTTAAACAAATAAAGAGCCCAAACAATATTTCTGATGCCTTACGGGAGTAAGACAACATCACTGCCCAGGGTGCGTGGTCCTCAGCAGAGGAGCTGAATTTGAAGGAATAAAACCATTTACTTGCCACCAATGACCGTCTTTTCCTCCTTTATGGCAGAACTGCAGTAGCGGCTTCTGCAGCGTTCCCTGCCAGTTCCTCGATCCAGACCTGCCATATGGAAGAATCCTTCAACATTTGTGAAGCATTACAAGCATTACATTCATGAGCCAATTTGGTCTTGTGGTTAGAGTGCCGGACTCAGATCTCATAGTCACTGAGTTTGGTTCTGCACTCCTCCACAAACCCAGCTGGGTGACCTTGGGCTAACCACAGCTCTCTTCCTGAGCTCTCACAGCCCCATCTGCCTCATATTGTCTGTTGTGGGGAGAAGAATAGAAAGCTTTGTCTGCTACTTTGAGTCTCCTTAAATGGGTGAGAAAAGTGTAATAGAAAAGCCAGCTCTTCTTCTTCTTGACCTCTTCTTGACCTTTACAGTTTGGTCTAGTGAGCCAGTTTGGTCTAGTGGTTAGGGAGCCAGACTCTTATCTGGGAGTGCCGGGTTCGATTCCATCCTCCCCCATGAAGCCAGCTGGGTGACCTTGGGCTAGTCACAGCTTTCTTCTGAGCTCTCACAGCCCCACCTACTTCACAGGGTGTTCTGTCGTGGGGAGAAGAATAGACAAGCTTTGTCACCCGTTTTGAGTCCCCTTAAATGGGTGAGAAAAGTTGGGTAGGAAAGCCAACTCTTCTTTTCCTTCTCCTTCTTCTCCTCCTTCTCCTCCTCCTCCTCCTCCTCCTCCTCCTCCTTCTTCTTGAAGCAAGTAGTTTATTGAGGCTAGGACTTCTCTCACACTTTTTCCTTATTCAGCTTTTGGTATGTCCCATCATGCGTTGGAGGTCTCCAGCAGCTGGGTCTACTGAGAAGATCCAGTTGGATACTCGCAGTGAATCGTATTTCTCAGTGGTCCACTGCTGGAGGGACTACATTCCACTAAGACGGCCCGAGCTTGTGTATGGTTCTTGGGTTGGCTGCTTATGTTTCATTATTCTGTTACTCCAGTTCCATAATACCGCAGCATTGCTGGGTGTGGGGAGCTGATCATTAGTTGAATGGCTTTATTCCTTCAAATTCAGCTCCTCTGCTGGGAACCTCATGCAGGGAATGACCTGTGGTGCCTTGGAGTCTTCCAGCGGCGGACCACAGAAAATCACTGCTGGTGGTAAGTATCTAGCTGGATCTTTTAAATTAACAAGTAAATATAACATCCTAAGTAACCACAGAAACTCAGAAGGTACCTTTTGAGGTAGCAACACCAAACAATTGTGAGGAATGATTTCCACTAATGCAAATGAGGGGAAGGATAACAGAAAGTTTTTCAAATAAAATTTATGGTGGATGGTTTTGTTCCTTCCTTTGAACAGACCTTTGAAAAACTAACTAGTTATGTAACCCGTTCCTCTGCCCTTTGAGACTTGCAAATAAGTTGAAATTCATTTACAATGTCTTTGAAAACTTTTCATTTTTGTGTGTTCTCGTATTAATCTTTACTTTGCAATCCAGGTATAGGTTGGAACGTCTTAATGAAGTAAAAAACTGAACCATGGAAGCTGATATTTTATCCCACATATGTCAGGGGACATTTGGTTTTAGGGGCTCGGAATCTGGGCTGTATTATCTTGAATTCAAGACTAGAAAAAAATTGGAGTTCAGTTTTAAGCAAATAGATGTTAATTTTGAGTACCAACCCTGTTGGCCATAGCACTTTACAGTAGTGTAGATATTATTTAGGTAAGATCTATTATGCCAGATTTCCCAATATAATCTATATCACCCCCCTTTTTTTTTTTTTAATAAGTAAGAGTCTATGGACAGGGTCACCCATCACTTTCTCAGGCTATGTGATCAGGCTATCAGACTGTCTGATGAGATTTTTTGCGTGTTGGGACTTCTTCTAGTCACTGCCATGGGAAACCCTTGCAGGTCCTACTCAGACTGAGATAGCTGAAAAGTACAGCCAGGAACAAAGAGGGCCCAGGTTAGTTGATCTAAGATCCTAGGTCTGAATTTGCTGGCATCCCACTTAACAAGCCCGGTTCCCATGTAGAGGGAAATGGCTGTCTTGATTGCTTTGAAAAATATTCAAGAAAGATTTTGCACATCCTTAATCATATCTTATTTTTCTTTACAGTACCATAAAATTCTTGCCTAATTTTTTGGATGCAGTAGTTTAATACAGTTATTCTAATAACCATTAACTCTGATGGAGCACTTCTATAAGACATCTTTGTTAACATTTTCAACTAAAACTTTTCTCCTTTTTTTTTCTCCTGCTACTCTGTCCACCAAATAAAACCTTTGCAGAAACATAAGATAGACTTATTCTACAAACTGCGCCATGTGATGAATGAACTAATAGATCTTCGTAGACAGCTACTCTCAGGGCACTTAACCCAGGACCAGGCCCGAGAAGTCAAAAGACACCTTACTGTACGACTGGACTGGGGTAACGAGTAAGTATAAATATAATTTCAGTTCGTCTCGAGTGCTTTTTGTCACTGCTAAATGTGGGTTTTTTAATACTCTACCATTTTCTTTATAAACTTTATGAACAAACATGTGTTAGTAAACAGTAATTTCACATAAAAAGAAATATAAATATTTAGTCTAATATGTTTGCTTAATTGGGGGGGTTCATAAGAATCCATCCAATAATAATACATATTTTTGAAAAGCTTGCTTGAATGTTTTAAGGGCTCCCCCCCCCAGCTTTTATTTAAAAATAGCTGCCTTACTGTACTAAATTGTAGTGTATAGCTATAGAATATTGAAAATGTCACAAAATGTTGAGAAACTGGACCTGAAAAGAAATCTTCCCAAACTGAGCATTTCTATATACATTTTGAGGATTTCTATATACGTTTTATATGTGCCTACTTTGCTACTGTTTCTGAGAGAACATTGTTTTTTTTGTTGAGATAGCTTATAAAGACTGGAGAAGCAGAGTTGCCTAGAAAGCAAAATTATACACTGTCACTCCTTCCTTTGGCTAGGGGCTTAACTATCATTAGATGAGCTTGGCTTTTATATATATGTGTGTGTGTGTGTTTAGACACACATGCACACACTCTTGAGCTGGGTGTTGATTACTGTATTCTGTGCATGCTTTTATCTCTGCATGGTGTGAAAGCCCTACTTTGTTTTGTTTTTCCGAGGAGCCCATTCCACACTTGCTAGATATTTGCTCCTAACTGTAATGTTTTTGTTTTAATAAACAAATAGATACCTTCTAAGTTCAGTATCAAATGCTTTATTCTGTAAAACTTCACAACACCCGAGAGTCAGCTTTACACTTAGGTAACCAAAACTCTAAAGTAAACCATATAACACTGACTAAGTAAGAAGGATCAGAGAAAGGAGGGGGAAATACCTGTGGCTAGCGTATTGAAATGGCTACTAGAATGGATGCCTAGGTAAATCTTCCAGGTTGGGGAGACAGACAGGATGTCTCCAAAGACCATATGATGGGATCTGAGAGCAGGTGAAGGTTTTGCCCTTGCCTTCTGCTTAAGATGCCCATAAGCAATTAGTGGGCCACTGTGTGGGATAGGATTCTGGACTTAGATAGGCTGTGACCTGATCCAGCAGCACTCCTCTCATGTTCTTAGATTGTTTTCTAGCTCACCATGCAGCACTGAACTGTAGTGTAGTTTTATGTGCTAAAGTAATCCTTCTTTCTAGCTATTCCATTTAACGTCTTGTACTAATATATCTTTTAACAAAAGGCGATCTTGTGATAAGATCAATTAGTATTTCATCTTAATCATTTTTTATTTGGGGGATGGAAACACATTTTTGTTGCTTGAGATATATGGATATTAATGCTGCTGCTGTTGGTATTGGTGCTGCTGCTGCTGTTGTAATTATTTAAAAATAGATCCTGCTATGGCAATCATATAAAAAGAATTTTGACAGCAGGACACAAAACTGAAATGAAACAAAATTTTCTGTTATCACTATAGCAAGAGAAATGCAGCATCAGTAAGTAATGTGAGCAGATAGGGGCCTGTGTTACAGAGCTTCAAAGATGGCCAGGCCAACATCTGAGTATCTGTAGCAGCATGCAGGTGGTAGGTACCTGTTCCAAAATAAAATACAGAATAAAGCGCAGTGCAGAAAGGGCCTTTTCCTCTGTTACTGTACTTCAGTGTTTCCCAAAGTGTGGTACGCGTACCCCCAGGGGTACGGGAAGAGTTTGGTGGGGGTACGCATGTATTTACCAAAAAAAGAAAGAATAAATATCTTTTGATTTTTATTAAAGCATATGTTTTTTATGAGAGGTACTCAGCGTTACGAAATTATAGAAGGGGTACACATATGTCAAAAGTTTGGGAAATACTGCTGTACTTAAGCAATGGAGAATGTCTCAGAAATGATTAGCAACTTTCTCAATAAGTAACTCAGGGGAAAACAGACCTGAAACAGTGTATCAATCCTAAAAGGTTAATTTTTGCTATGATTGAAGTCAACTGTGTAATTCAATAAGACAACAGAACTGGATGGACCTAGTCTATGGTGAGGCCACACTTGAAATATTGTATCTAATTCTGGTCACCCCACCTCAGAAAGGATATAAGCAGGACACTTCTAAGGCCATTTGCTGGGATTCAGGAGCATGGAAAGGTTTGTCCTTGTCTCTGCTTGAGATGCCTATGAGCATTTGGTGGGCCACAGTATGTGACTGGATGCTGGACTAAATGGGCTGTGGCCTGATCCAGCAGGGCTTCTCTTATGTTCTTATATTTGTGGAACCGGGGAAGGTGCAAAAAACACAATCAGAATGATCAAAGGGCTGCAACACTTTCCTTATGAAAACAGGTTGCAACAACTAGGCCTTTTCACCCTTGAAAGCCAGTTTGTAAGGGGTGGCCTGATTAAAGTATGTAAAATGAGGCAAGGTGTGGAAAAGGTAAATAGAGAAATATCTAGAGCCAGGAGGCACTCTGTGAAGCTGATGGGCATGACATTTGGGACTGGGAAGGGGAAGTATTCTTTTCACTCAGAGTTGTTGGTCTATGGAATTTACTACCAGAAGAGGTGGTGATGGCAACCAGCCTGAGTAGCTTTAAGAATTAGATGAATTAATGGAGGACGGGTATATCAGCGGCTAGTAGAATGAATGCCTAGGTACTGCCTCTGGTTTGAAGAGACAGACATTGTGCCTCCAAGGCCATTTGCAGGGAACTGAGAGCAACTGAAGTTTTGCTTGAGATGCCCATAAGCAATTGGTGTGCCACTGTGTGAGACAGGATGCTGGACTAGATGGGCTGCGGCCTGATCCAGCAGGGATCTTCTTATGTTTTTATGTTCTCCCTCCCCTGCATGCTGAAATCTTTAGTTGTGCCTTTTTGTTGCAGGACAAAGGCTGTCTCCCCCACCCCCACCCCCACCTTTTAAATGTTTTGGAACTTAGTCAGAGCAGAGACTGGGGAATTCTTGCATGGGAAGATAACATTTGTGGAGGCTTGACCTCCTAGTATTTTCCCTGAATACATTCAAGAATGTCATCGCTTAAGTATTTTCCTGCTGCTTTGACTTAAAAGATCCCATTTCCATTATTTCTCTACCAAGAAGGAGAAAGCTCACCATAGTGCATCCCCTTTGTTCTCCTGAATGGGCAGAAGAACTAGGAGAAGACTTCAATTGGTAAGGTTATGACCTGAATACCCCAGTCTTTTAGCTGAGTTTGCTCTCTCCCAGCTGCTGAGTTCAGAGACAAGCAGACTAGGTTTGGGGCATCAGCTCAGACCTGTGTGCTTGAAAATAAAGCTTATTCTCTTGTGTGAATGACAATGAGAAACAGTGAGCACTGAGATCCCTCCAGCCAAGCGCGTCTTAAAAAGACTTAACTTGGCAAGGGGGAGCCAGCCCCAAGCCACTAAAAAATCAATGGCACTCAAGCAGAATTTCCTAGATTTTGAAGATTTTGAAGCAGGGTCTAAGTATTTTGTAGTCCTTTACAAAGTATCCAGCACTGTCTTAGTGGCAGGATAGTTAACAGGATCTATATTCTCTGGAAATTCCTGTTTTTACTGCTAGGCGTCTGCTTTTTACTTATTCCAATGTCATTTTCTTAATAAAGATTGCTTTGTATTTTGAAACTGTAGAAAGTTTGGGCCCTCCTTTAGGAACCCATGCCAACTAGCTGATTTGTTAAGTCAACCCTTTCACTATAAGATCCCAGAGTTGTGTGAACTGGAGGCTAATTCCCCCAGAATAAACCAGTTCACAACTGTTTTGACTACAGCTGCTGAAAGAGGATGCTTGTTTGAAACATATACTTGTTTGTCTTTGGTGCCAAGCTGTTGAAGCTCACTGCTGTATGAGGTGAGTAAATAGGAAGTGTTTTCAAATAAATTTCACAGCATCGTCATCATGGCTTGGCTTCGCGAATGAAGATTAGGGAGGACTCGACCCACGCTTGCTGCATGAACATTGGTGGCTAAACAGATCAATGTGGGATAGACAAGTCCAGTTGCAGAAAGTACAGAGAAAGGTCTCCTTGGGTGATACTGTGACGACACGGTTCTTTCTGTGTTGTCTTTTTTCCTATAGTTGTTAACAAAAACTGAAGGTAAAATTACGATTGACTATAGCAGTGGTTCTCAACCTTCCTAATGCCGCGGCCCCTTAATGGAGTTCCTCATGTTGTGGAGACCCCCAACCACAGGGGCGGAGCAGCTGGGAGGTGGGAGGGAAGGGTGGTGGGAGACTCCTCGCGACCCCTCTGAAAGGGTAATTCGACCCCCAAAGGGGTCCCGGCCCCCAGGTTGAGAACCACTGGACTATAGAATAATCTGCATGTTAAGTAATTTATTCTTTTGAAAGATGTAAAATTAAGTCATACTTTAAAAAAAATTAGCAGTTCATATCTTTCACATGCAGTGTCCTATAATCCAGTAGAAAAATAGAATTTGAGTGTGTATTTAATGTTAACGGGCTTAGCAAGCATTCGTGTGGCAGACTCATCTGTCTGCAAAACATCTACAGAAGTCTTTCTCTTTCTTCCCAATCCTCAAGAAAGGACTTCAGCAGATTCTATAGCATTCTCCTAAACAGTAATTCATTTGTTCTGACATGATGCACAGGTAGCTTGGGGGCAGTTAGTATAAGGGATTAGCATAGCATTAGTGAATGTGAATCCTTTGAGCTGAAAATCCATGGTGTTAGGAGATTTTAACTAAATTTAGCATGAAAGATATGGTTCAAAGGTAACTGTTACTGGGTACATGCATGAGGACTGTGATGAATGCCTTAACTGAAGAAAAGCATTTGTAGATGATAATGACAACACCAAAGCATGAGAAAGGTACAGTGATTTCAGGAACATGAGAAGTAAATATTGTGGAATTAAATCCATAGCCCATCTAGACCTATTCTAATAACCATTTACAGCAGCTGTTTTCAGCAATAGGGCATGTTCAGTGCCAGGGGTAGCAAGTAGTCATAATAATTAGTAGATGTTGGAAGTTTTCATGAATCTTTCTAACGTAAGAGTAAGCCTTTTCCAGGAACCAAGAGCAAGTCCTTACTCTCAATTGTTCCTTTGGTTGAAGTGTGTGTGTGTGTGTGTGTGTGTGTGTTAGTCCCAACAGACCAGTTAGAGGAACACAGATTTGGAAAGGGCTTACGCAGCCCCAGGATGCTGCTGTGGGTGCAGCAAACCTATGGGTTGTCTACAAAACTGCCTTTGATGCATTGACCAATGAGCCATTAGAGCATTTTGATGCAAAACTTTTTTCTAGTTGGTTTTGCATTGTTAATGAAGGTGCTTTTTTGCCAGCCTGTACAACTTCCATATTAAAGATGACACCTAGGGTGTTTTTCCACTGTCACTAGAAGTACCCATTAAGTACCCATTAATGGGTACTTCTAGTGACAGTGGAAAAACACCCCTAGATACCTTCTTGGATAAGAACAAACTTAACAAAAGAGCCTTTTTGCACTTAATTTCAGTGGGATACCATCCCACTTGAGGTAAGTTCAGGGATGGTGGCCAATATTCGCACTGTGGGCCCTGGCACTGCCCCAGCTTACCTAGCAGCCCTTACAGTGTGGACAGTCCATCTTGTGCGTTTGTGCAATAGTGCCACCCTGCCTCCATGTAGCATTCACAATGGATGTAGTTGTGAGTGCTGCATCTGGGGAGATAGTAGATGTTCCTGGTCAAGCTCCATGCCGCTTGGCAATGAAGGCAACACTGCAGGATATGTATGGAGCATCCCAGAGCTGTGCAAGGTTGTCCCAATCACTTAAGTGGAAAAATAAATTAAATTAAATACTAATTTTTAAAAGTGCAAAAACGCACAAAGCCAGAATGTCTGGATATCAGATATCATTCTGTTCCCATGAATGTTTCATTGGCCCAGTTGTGTGATAAAAGACATAAAGATTGTGCTGTTGCTGTTATAGTTACAGTAATGTAGGCAGAGAAGGCTTAGTCCTGACTGCTAACTATATAAGGTGGATATAAGGAAAGTAATTTTCATGTCTTCTTAAAACAAAGCTTAGACGGATTACTCCCAATGCGTCTAGTAAGCATCTTTGGATGACTTCCTTCTTTTTATTCAGTTAATTTTTATTTATTTTGATACTACAATATACTAAAACTTCAGGGTTCATTATCACCCCTTTA
>MTQE01000401.1:26946972-26990229 GCA_014337955.1 Aspidoscelis marmoratus
TCCATTTTTCACAACTAGTGACTTCCTCCATTTTTCCAGGATCTTATCCGATTGTTCTAGTGGTATGACTTCCTTCTCTATTCCAAACTATTCTTTGTATGTTTAGTTTTTACTGTAGCTTCTTGATTGTTGTAAAGATACCCAAGAAGAAGAATCATATGTTTTTGTTCCATATTTTGATTTGCAGTTAGTAGTTTTGCTGTCTTCAGTAAAGCAATGGTCAGCCAGCTTCACGTATTCTCTTACTTTCTACATTAGTGGTTCCCAAAGTTGTCTTGGCTACGACCCATCTAATATAAGTTTACCAACTTGGGACCCACCTCTAGGAAATTTAACCGTTACCAATATGAATAAAGGCTCGGTCGGTTGGTGTGTCGTTCTACAGGCAGGGCCCACTCAATATTCGCTCGCGACCCACAGTTTGGGAAACCCTGTTCTACATTATCCATGCTTTGTCAGATATTTGATCTGGCTTGTTAGTTTTTCAGTTCTCACTCCATGTATTGCTTTGATATCCTTTTCAAGATCTTGAATAAAATTTATGAGTAATTAGTGTAACAACTTGCATCTCCCTTCTTTCAAATACTGATCTTTTCCAACTTCTAGACTATTTTTTTTATTTTATTTTTTTATTTACATTTCTATCCCATTTATTTACATTTCTATCCCATCCCATCCCCGAAGGTCTCTGGGCAGGTAACAACAGATTAAAAACAAGATACACATTTAAAACACTTTAAAAATTCAACAAATTTTAAAACCATACATTCCATATTTAAAATAATAGTGGCTGTACTGGGGGGAAAATATAATCACCTCAGCCAAAGGCCAGGGCAAAGAGGTGCGTCTTCACCACCTTCCTAAATATATGTAAGGAAGGGGCATGACGCACCTTGAGGGGAGACTATTCCATAGTCTGGGGGCCATCACTGAAAAGGCCCTCTCCCGGGTACCTACCAGCCTCACTACTAAAGGTGGCGGTACAACCAGGAGGGCCTCTTAAGGCATGGGTGGGTCAGTATCGGAGAAGGCGTTCCTTTAGATATTTGGGGCCCAAGTCATTTATGGCCTTATAAGTCAGAGTCATCACCTTGAATTGGGCTGCATAGTGAATTGGCAGCCAATGCAACCCTTTTAAAACAGGCATGATGTGCATCCGACTAGCTGTTCTGGTCAACACTCTAGTGGCTGCATTTTGCACTAGCTGCAACTTCCAGATGGTCTTCAATGTAGAGTGCATTACAATTGTCCAATTTGGAGGTTACCAGAGCATGGATGACTGTGGCCAAGTCGTCTCTATCCAGAAAAGGCTTCAGTTGACATACTAGCCCTAGGTGAGAATAGGCTAGACTAGATGTGCTCAAGAACAGTTCTAATTCTCCTGAACTACAACTTCTATTATCTCCAGTCACTCTGGCCAGTGGCAAAGAATAATAGAGTTTGTAAAGAATCTGAATATAGCTTTTTCGTCTGGGTTTGACCACATTTACTTCCACCAGATCTCTTTCATGATTCTTCTTGAGTATTCCTACATCAGTTGGAAGCTTTTCTGAGATTTCTCTGATCTTCTTAAAGGTTTTAATTTCTAAATTAGCTTATAGAGACCCCACCCAATTTGAACATTATTAATCAACCAAGAACTTCTCTAGTAGGTATAGTTGGAGAGATTTATAATACATTCATATCCTAATCTGCTTAATTTCTTAAAATTATTTTGGGATTCTGATTTTTCATCCCCATTATGAAATTCAGAATGGCAGAACATCATCTCTCACAAGTCATCTCAAATTTGCACAAACAGTACAGAACTCCTGTTCAACCTTTATGCATTAATCACAATATATCATCTAATTGTTGGCATTGTAATAAACTCAGGGTCTATTACATCCATATGTGGACCTGTGAAACAAATAAGATAACTGAACCTTGATATTCTTCCTACCCTGCAATTGTGTCTGTGGCGCCGCCCATCCCCCAGCGCGAGCTGTCTTACACTCTTCACCCCTGTCTTTTACAGTGTAAAGGGGCTTTTATAATTTTAGAATCTTGGTAGCGTGTTTTATATATGTTCCAGCCTCGCACCCTCTGTAGCGGACACCAACAATGCGTACTCCGTTTCTTCACTTGCCAGCCTCTACAAACCTCTGGCTGCTGTTTTATTCTAACTCCTCCCAGCTGCCTTGGTTGTTCTCTAAAGAGATCTTTGCTACTGCAACCCCTTCTGAGTTTGAATAAGGGAAGCTGGCAGAGTCTTCAAAGGAATAAATAAACAGGTTTTTATTCTTAGTAACAGGAAACACAGTAAAAGTTCTGAAGATGAATACACATCAGACAGTACTATGCCACTCCTCTTTTGTTCTTTAACTTCACACTTAAGTCTTATCTTCACAGTTCCTTTTCCTTTCTACCCCCTTCTGGCCTTATCCTCAGCTCAGAAGTTCGGGACCAATGCTTGGTTCTTTCCCTGAGGTACAGAGACAGTCTATACCGTCTTCCTCCCCCAAAACCCAAAAGCAAGGACCAATCTTTTTCTTCTAGCAGGTGGGTTTTATATTCCTTCACTAGTCTAAACTCAATGCCTGATTGGTGGAGTGTGCTCCTTCCCCTCCCACTATGCTAATTAGGGAGGCGTCACCCCCTCCTTACCTGTTTAAGATGTCAGTTTAAACTCCCTTCCTCAAAGCACATTGCGCTTTCATTACACTTTTAAAATTACTTTCCCCAGCACTAAAATTTAGTGTAGGCACCACAGTGTCTTTTGCAGTTATGGTCAGGTCCTACCTTGTTGGTTGCTAAGCATACTCTATTAGACTTTCTCCAGACTGCAGCTTGCCAAATTATAGCATATGGCTAGAAAAACCAGATTTCAATTACAATTAGCAGCTAGTATGCCAGGCTATGGAACCTTGCTAAACTGGAATATATGCTGGGATTATATACTAAAATGCAAGGTCAAACATTTGAAATTGAAATTGATTGTATCATGATTTGGCAGCCTTTTTTCTCCCATGCCTCAATTGCTCTAAATCATATATTTCAGCTTCACTGAATGCTCTGCTTCACCTTAATTTATTCACCTTAATTTATTCTGTTGTTGATTGTTAAACTGTTTGTATTTCAGCTGTACTCTCAGCCCATTCCACTTCTTTATTGATATTCCTGTTTCATTTTTAAGAATGTCTCTTTTGGCAATAGTAGCTCGGGTTCTGTTTCATATTGGCTAAATGCTCTTTATATGATTCTGACTGCTTGTTCTCCAGATCACATTTTGCTACCACATTTATTTTGTTTAATTTTAAAGGTTTAAGCCGTATTTTGACATCAGCAGTTCACAGTCTGTTCTGGAGGCTTTACCTAAAAGTGTCCCGAATACTATAACTGAAGTTTTCCCTTTAGTAGGTGCCTGACAGTATGTGCTGGATCAGGCCATAGCCCATCTAATTCAGCATCCTGTCCCACACAGGGACCTACCAATTGCTTCTGGGCATCTCAAGCAGAAGACAAGAACAATGCTTCAGCTGCTCTCAGATCCCAGCAAATGGCCTTTAGAGGCATCCTGCCTGCTTCCCCAGCCTGGTGGATGTGCCTTTGGTGTTGGGAGACTTTAATTGTCATAACTAGCACCTTAAACTGGATCTGAAAACAAATGGGAAGCCAGTGCAATTTCAACAAAAAGTTATATGGTCATATTTACAACCACTACAAAGAGCTAGAGTTGCTGCATTCTGGAATAGTTGTAGTTTCTGGGTTGTCTTGAAGCGTGGGGTTGGATGGAGTATACTGTGGTAGAGATTATGAGAACATGAGCCACTGTAATTTAGATATATTGGTCAGCCAAAAATGGGCAAAAGCTCCTCTAGCTGTAGCTTTTGCCTGCTGATCTCACAGGAGCTGTGAGTCCAATAGGACCCTCATATCATGCGCCTGCTCTTTTAGGTGTACTACAATTCCATCAAGAAACACTTGGGACCAGATTATGGCCAGATTGAGACTGAAAAGCAGCAGTTCTGACTTGGACAGGTGGAGCCTGAATTTGTTTTGACCCATACAGAGTCTCAAAGCCTCCAGACCTTCAGGCAGCAATTCCATTGCATTTCTGGTAGAATGTATAATTATCATTGACCAGTAGTTTTATGTACATGTTAAGCAGCAGTCAGGAGAGAAGTGAGTCCTGTGTAACTCCACAAAAAAGTAAGGAAGACCTGAACCGCTCTTCTCCCACGAACACTGACTGGAAGATCCCTGGCAGATGAGACCAGAACCACTATAGAACAGTGCCTACAATAAGCAAAAAGTGTTTCAGAAAGATACCATGCTCAGTGATACTGAAAGGTGCTGAGAGACCCAACAAAAGCAGGAGGAGCATACATCCCTCATCCATGCGGCAGAAGATGAATACAGTTTCTGCACTATGCTGTGGCCTCAACCCAGACTGCAAGGGATCTAGATCAGTGGTTCTCAACCTTCCTAACACTGCGACCCTTAAATGGAGTTCCTCATGTTGTGGAGACCCCCAACCATGGGGGCGGAGCAGCTGGAAGGTGGGAGGGAAGAGCAGCAGGAGACTTGTCGCGACCCCTCTGAAAGGGTAATTCAAACCCCAAAGGGGTCCCGACCCCCAGGTTGAGAACTAGATAATCTGTTTCCTTCAGGGCAAGCTGAATTTTTAGATTTTTTTATTTTCCCAGATATTTTTTGGTTAACCAAAGGTGGTAGAACTGTAACTGGTCTTTAGCTGTGACTTGACAGTTTGATCAGTTGCGGGAATTGAAGTTGGGAGGATTGACTGTTTTAATGCTAGACAGTGGGGTTTGAAAGGTTATCTTAATGTACTTGTTTTATTTGCCTTATAAGTCATCCTTGGTGCTGCTGAAAACAGACAGCTGGTAAAATGTGGGTGGCAGGGTAACGATGGATTTAATGGTGTAGCATTTTCCTTTTCTGCAACCCACATCTGATCCACTACGGGTGAGAGCTGGACTTTATGCCATCACATACACCACACAAATCAGTATGGTGCCTACCTCCAACACTCTTTGACTTCCAGATCACCTGCCATATCTAGCAGAAAAGTATCACTTCCATTCAGTCACATGTACAAAGGACTAGCAGGATATTTACAAAGAGTGTGGGGTTGGTAACTTGGGAAAGGCATTGTCAGCATGGTGGGTGAATTTTTCCCTTTAAGGAGAGCTTCTGAGCTTCTTTATTCACTTTTTGTGAGAAAGAAGCAACTAGAAGAAATTGCATAGCAAGTTCTGTATTTTTACATTATGATGGTCTCTCATTTACTTGTGTTATTTACTGTTTTCTTAACCATGAATTTCACATGTGTGTAAGGCAGAATGGTGCCCAAACATGCAGTTTCACAAGTTCACATCTAGAAAAGTGTTGCTTTGACGGGAGAGGAGAAGAGAGGAAGGTTGGAAAATTGTTTCTTTTTTTGTTTGTTCGTGAAATTAAGTGTTTACAACATGTTGATGGAAAGAATTCTAGCAGATAATGAGAAGCTGCTGCACATTTTATTTTAATTTACAACCTGCCCTTCACCTCAAAATGTCAACCAGATAATACCAACAACAAAATGCGAATGGCATATAATTGTTTATTGCGAAAATAATTTTGAGGCATTAAATTTTTACTACTTAATTTTTATCAAACAGTCATATTTGAATTGTATAATGTATATCTTATTGATTTTTATATATTTGTTTTTTTATCTAGGCATTTGGGCTTGGATCTTGTTCCACGGAAGGATTTTGAAGTGGTAGATTCGGATCAGATCAGTGTCTCTGATTTATATAAGATGGTAAGATATAAGATGGGGGGGAAATAATTATTTTAGCTCATGCCTTTTTTTATTTGACTGTTCTCCCTTCTCATGATTACTGTGCTCAAAAATGCTTGTTAGTGTTAGCGGCATAAAGTTGTACATGATTCATGGTGATGTTGTAAACTAGTGTTTGCCACTTTGGCCTGTCTGTAGTAATAACTGTACTTCATAGTTCTTTCAAGGTAATTTCACTAGTTTCTTTGAATCTATTCATCCTAATGGACCATTATTTTCTGCTTCTTCTGTTTCTTTAAACCTTGCCAAGAATATATTTTTTTTACAAGCCCTTCATTTGTTTACATTATATGCCCAAAGCATATGAGTTTCTGTTTGATTATCATGGTCTCCTGTTTTTCTGTAGCTTTTGGTTTCTTATAAACATGCCCCCCTCTAGACTTGTGGAATAAATCCGCAGTTAAGGGGGGGGGAGCGTAGCTTATCTGCTGCAAAGTGATCCCAACCTGAAACGCAGCTCCTTAGCTTCCCATAGGAAGCTGCGAGAGGTCAGTCAACGCGTGCCGTCACATGGGATGAGGCAGCCAGACAGATTTGAGCTGCCCTTCCTGCTCTCGTCATCTCTTCTCACCATCCTGCCGAGACTGGCAGGAAGATTAGAATTTAGTTAAGACTGCACAGCGAGTGTTCATCCCGCACTACGGTAAATTTGCAGTAGCGATGGGATAATGTATTGCTACTATGATCTATTGATCTCAGTATGTGACGCCCCCACCCTGACTGTGCATTCCACTGCACAGTATTAACGGGTCTGGATGCACACCATGTCTCAGAAGAATAATCGGATGTCCCAGATGTTCCACACTCAGTCTAGTGTGACCTACACTGTCAAAAACTTTCATTCCATGTTTATCCTTGAGTTTTTCTGTCTTAGCTATAAATTTTCTTGAGTTTTTCTGTCTTAGCTATAAATTTTCTTACCTTCTAATTTTCTTTAAAAAGATTTCTCACTTTTTCTTTCTTATTCTCTTTTTCTGTTTGCTGTTGTTTCTGATTGAAATATATTTCCTTGCTGTAGTCAGTGAAGTAAAAATAAACTTTCTTTTGAATTCTCACCATTATCCATCTTAAAGTAGCTACAGACTCCATTTATTTCTATGTTTTTGAAAACCTACTTGTTTCTGTGACACTTATTTCCATATATGGCTCTATTCTTCTTTATAAGATCCTTTGCAAAAGCAGTACAAAGACTGGATAATTTCAATATTTCTTAGGATCTCCCTTCTTTGGTGTAGTTAATACACTGATTTATTCCAGTCCCTAGGTTATGCAGTCTTTTATTTATTGGCATAGATCTGGATTTCTCCTTCTGCAGGTTTAGAGTTTCATGGGCAATTTCCTGTTTAGTAGCTGTTCCAATGTCCATTGTAGCTCACTTTCTGGAAGGGTTGGTTCTTGATTTATATTCTCTCATTTGTGTAGAGTTTTTCACTGTAGTCTTTCCCTCTTTAAATTTATTTCCCTCTTCTATGTTTAGTTTTAAGCAGTGGCGGCTGGTGAGCTCAGGTGAGGTGAATGAGGAGGTGGAGCCAGAAGAGGTCAGGCAGGTGGAGCCAGGGGGGTCAAAGCAGACAAAGCCAAATACCCCTGTGATTAAATTAGCAAAATTTTTAATTTCATAAAACATCCCCATGGGGCAGAGTCATTTTAATAATTTCTTTTCTTTCTCCTCCAGCATTTACTGTGCATATACAGATCGCTAGATTTCAATTATTATACTAAAAATGCTTGGGATATACTACCAGTCTCCCATTTTGCCAAGCTTAGAGTTGTCATGAAAGATAAAAGATCAGAATAATTAAAACAGTAGTTTTACCTGTTGTGATGTATGACTGTGAAAGCCGAACACTGAAAAAGAAAGAACAACACTTGGGACTCCAACATAACAACTTTTAATGTTGCAAGCAACTAAGATTACGGTATAAATCGATTGGCATGAACCCAAAATTATATTTCTGTCATTGCTGCATGTCTGCCCACATAAAGTCCTGTTATACCCAATGTGATGAACACCAAATGTATAAATTTTATCTCTAGGCCAGTGTTGTGTAAGAGTAGAAAGAGGAAAAGTCTTATTTAGAGATGCCAAAATAACAATGGCATATCTTCAAAAATATTTTAACCTGTGGGCAATCATTTGAACACACATTTCTGCACAGAGCAAAGCAGAAACACACACATGACAAGGTAAGGTGGATTTTAAGAAAAAAAACTTCTAGCTTTGGTTAATGTGTGGGCTTGTTTTATCCATTGACTGATCTCCAAATATGTATGGCACTTACCCCAACAAAATGAAGACTGCTTATGACTTCAGCCAATCTGGGACCAAGCAATATGCAGAGCAGAACACATTTCCTTTGAAGCAGGGCTCAATGAACTCTGCTTCACACACCTTTCAGGTAATGATAGGTACTCTTTGCAGTGAACAGTTGTTCTGTATGTGGCCTGATGAGCAAGACAAAGCAAAAATGTAAACATAGAGAGGTGATGATTTCACAGCAATACATAACACCAAACTAATCAGTAGTTTAAGATACCTCCTTGGCTGTGAGGTCCTTGAATTGCCCTTCCATCATTTTTAAAGCCTACAGTCCACAGAAAATTCCACATATTTAAATACCCACTAGCATCAGTGAAAATTTAGGCAGAACCAAGTAATTGCTCCAACTTAAATATGTGTTTAAGTAGTTTCAGTGATAATTGTTTTATTGTGAGTGGTTTCAATTGTTTCACAGTATTACATATGTTCTGACTGCACGGAAGAGTTCTATATAAAGAAAAGCAAATAAAAAATAATAAAATCAGGGAACCCATACTAACTCAGACTCAAAAATACTCAAGCTTTGTGTGAATTTCATAATAGGGAGTATTACTTGTCAGGGGGTATTGGGGTGTCAGGTACCCCCGTTGGTAATAAATCTTCGCAGAGTTGCGCTTCCGTGCTGGAAAGAATAACTTCTGCTGTCCTGGGAAAGGCTTGCAAGCTTCTGCTGCACTGTCCAATATTTCAGGAGGTTCGCCGCCCTTTCTCTGCCCACAGTTTAAGTCAACAGACTGAGGCAGATTTCTCCGTAGAGGTTGTTTATTCTTAGCGGTTACATCTCTCTCCCTCTCCAGTCTCGAACAGAAATCAACAGCAACACACAGACTTTTATACACTTTGTTATCACACGATGGTGACTCACTTCCCTTGTATTTCACAAGCCTGTGTTGCAAGTGTTACACAAACTTACTTCATTCAGCCTTGAGCAGTCTGGTGATACTTGTGACACTTAGTTACCTTTCTGCACACATCTCTACATTTTCCTTATATGGGCTTTCCAGCCTAACAATACTATTGTTTTATAGTGGGATATAGAAAGGTACAATATTTCATTCATAGGGTTGAATAAAAATATCTCAAAAATAACCAGAAAAACACATTATTAAAAACGTCTTTTAAATCTTTTGCATTTGAATTGTTGCTTAAATCTTGCCTTTGGAGATTAAATAGGTTGTACCAGACTTGTTCATTTTATGTTTACGTTAGAAGGCTTTTCAAAACAAGATCATCCCAGATATAGCATTTATAGCATTGTTCCTTTTTTTTATCCTAAACATTCAAAGATATATTAATTACTATATTTTTCTTCAGATGTTTAATATATGTGTAATAGGATGAGGACATTTTTAGAACTATCCATGGCCTAAATATAAAAAGAGATGTTTTGTAAGGATATTAGAGAGAAGAAAACCAATCCTTGTTAAAAGAAAAGAAGAGATAAATGTAAAATAAATGCTGGACTCATTTTTTTGTTAATTTAAGAGTCAAACATAAACTTTAGTTTGAACTGGTTAAACACATTACATATACGATGCATATTTATCTTTACTTTTAGTGTCTCCCTCGCTTTTTTCCTCTTCCTTTTTTCTTTCTTCTTCTTCTATTCATTTAATTATTAGATGTTTGCTTTCTGTGTCTTTTTTGTTGCTGATGTAGTTGAAAGGGCATTTAAAAAAGAGTGGGTTTGAAAAATATAACTTCCTAGTGAATAATAGTAAAAATATATAGTGAAGGAGTTGGAAAGGATATTTACACTTTAAAAATAACCAGATTTCTTACAATCAACAGCATGAAAACAGTATGAAAAATTCTATAAAATAAAGCAAAGATATGCTAAAGGTTGTTACTATGGTCTGTTTCTTAATATATCCACCTCAACCTATGTCTGAAGGTGTCAGGGAAGGTAATTAAAAATCAGTATAAAAACATATACTAGATCTATAAGTGCAAATGCAGATGTTTACATTTCTATTCCCCTTTCTATTTCCAAAAAACCTTTCCCTTTCTTCTCCCTTTCATGTCCCTCTTCCAATCTTATTTTTCTGTCCCCATCTTCCTTTTTTCTTTATTCTCCTCCCTTCCCCATTCTCCATCCTAATTAGAATGGCATCTACCAGTTATAGGCTGATACTTAATTTTAATGGGGTTTAAGAAAAAACAGGGTGGTGTAGTAAATGGAAGTGTGTGAGTGATAAAAATGTGGAGACAGAGAGGAGAGAGGCAGGATGGAGTGACATGAGAAATACTCACCCTTAGCGTGCTTGCTGAAATAGAGTTAGCCAATGGTTTCCTCAAGAGTCAAATTATATCTGTGAGCTTGTTGGATGTACAGAGGTGTATGAAATAATTCAGATGAGAGTATCTTCATTATGCTTGCTGTCCAGATATAATGGAGATTCTTGGTTTCTAAAACTATTGTGGATTAAAACAGAGTTGGTGGTAATGAAGTGAGACTTCTAAATTTATCTTTCTGGAGTATTGCTGGAATTGTGTTCTCTGGAAGTAACTGGTTCTTCTTAGGACATTGTGCTTTTAGAAGAAATTGGGACCTGCTGGTTGTCAGTTTTGGAGAGGTAGTGTTGCTGCTAGTGGAAATTTCATCTGTTGTTTTGGGTTGACTTTGAGTTTAGATTCAAAGATCTTAGCAGACTTTGGAAGTTACATCCAAATGTAATGTTGGTTGTAAGTGTCTCTGTGATTGAGCTACAGATTCTACATTGCTTTAAGGTTTCAGGTGAAATATCATGAAGAATAAATATTTTTGAGTTATCGTATGTGAGATTTTGGATGTTTCATAAGACTCGGAAGACTGGGGTTTTAGTAGGGTATTTTTCAAATGCAATGATAATGTTTCTTGGGGATTTTCAGAAAGGATAGTAAGGCTTAGTACTTTTGTGAGCTTTTGTAATATCCAGTGAATATAGAGAAACTGCAGGGGTAATGTCAGTTGATCATCTCAGGAGAAATAGAATTAAATCATTTCCTCCTCACATTCTCCCAGGCCTCATGCATTAGTAGTTTTGCAAAGTAATTGTTTTATCTCTTAATTTAGAGATTCCTTGATGTTAAGTATAAATTTTTGTACATTTCAAGCAGGAATATCAAGTGCTTCTGAGGCCATAGCGTAGGTTTCTTTTAAGGAAGATGCAGTCACTGAAAAAGAATCTTTCATGTCTCCTGTTTGATTTTCTAGTTTGTGTTTGGGCATGGATTAAGAGTACTTCTATTCTTCAGACAGGTTATTTTGAAGGAGTTCAAGTTCGGAAATCCAGTTTAGTGGAGTTTTGAGTTTGTTGTTCGGACAAGGAGAAAGGAATTTATTATAGGTTGGGTTGGATGGCCACAATCCTCTGAATTAGAATAATAGAATCATAGAGTTGGAAGAGACCTCCAGGGTCATCGAGTCCAACCCCCTGCTCAATGCAGGATTTCCTAAACCATCCCAGACATATGTAGGTCCAGCCTCTGCTTGAAGACCTCCAGTGAAGGAAAACTCACTACTTCCCTTCACAACCTATTCTTTATATTGTGGAACCAAAAGCAGGAGTAGGTCATTTGGTGTCTTCCTGAACCATAATAAGTTCAACCTGAGCTCAAACCAACCAAATGTTTCAAGTTTAAACAGGACTTTATTTAGTTTCTACCCCTACTATCACCTTGTGTGACCAGAGTAGAAGGCAGTGATGGTAGTGCTTGTTTATTGCACTCAGAGTTAGTGTGACTGAACAGTTCAAGAAATAGCCTGAGCACCTGTTGAACCTAAAGATACTGGTGCCCCATCTCTGCTCAAAATGTCTTTGGGGAGCTTTCTTATTGTATTGCAGTGCATGACCGACCACTTGGCTCAGGGAAGTTCTTGGCAACAGGAGTGCTGCTGCGATTCTAAACCAGCTTTGTTATGATAGGTCACAGGTTTCAATTGGCTCAATCCTGGAGGTTAGCCACGTGTAATGGCTGACCCAAAAAGAACAGAAAACGGGGAAGAAATGAAGAGTCTGGAGTAGGAATCAGGAGGAAAAGAGAGCATTTTAATCTTGCCAGGGGTTTAAATAGAGCCAAAAAGGGGGCGTAGAGAAAATGACATTGAGGCAATATCTGGGGAGGTGATTGGATGAAGGCTGGGGTCAGGCAGATCAGAGGTCCTTGTGATGTCACACCCTCTGCTCCATGGCGTGAAAAATCCTCAACAGGAAGAGAAGGGCAGCTGTTGTTGTTTTTTCTCCACATTGCTGAGAATCGCCATTATTGCCTGCAGGCATTGGCACTGAGAGAAAAGAGTTCAGCACCTTGGACAGCACCAAGTGTGCAATGCAAGTCTAGGGAGAGAAAAATTCCTGGCGCTTTTTATTCTCGGGGCTTATCAGCAAACGGCTCCATTTAAACTGAAGGGCTGGAGCAAAGGAAGCTGGGCAGGAGGAGGAGCCTAGTGGTTACTACACTTTCTGTGAAAGAACTGCTGGCAGTAGCTTACCACTCTGTCTGGGCAAAACTCAAGGTCTGTAGCTATGAGCGCTGGCAGAATTTGTATAATGGAAACCTGACCACTGCATTAACTGTCCCTTCCTAGCCCTCAATAGGAGGCAATTAAAACTGCATTCTCAAATATATTTTCAAATATCCTCAGAGTTTTAAAGTGTTGAATAAACAAGGAATATTGACACAAATACTGCTCCTTAAACAGATATAATAATATACAACATATCACAGTGTAAAAAGAAATGCAGAAAAACCTTGCTGGCCCCTCATCTCTCTCTGGTAACTTAAATGGTTTTACTCATTTGTTCGACTTACATACTCCATATTTCATAAGGGCTCTGTGCAATTTACAGTTTTTAATATATCTGTGAGTACCCAGCAGTGGCTGTTGTCTGGTTAGCTATGTGTTTGATATAATACTGTTATAGTGATATAGTACTATATAGGCTGTGGGTAGCAGTTACTTGTGTAGCAGTTGTCTTCATTTCTCAATAGATCAGTACTGAGTGGTATGTTCTGTCTCTATGGCACCAACTTCAGTATAGTATCTGGGAAATGCTAAATAACAAACACTACCATGATAGTTTGTATGTAATCTGTTCATAACAAAATAAATATACCTTAATAATGAAAGTTTAGCTATATGAGAAAGAAGCTTGAGCATCTTTGAACCAAAATAATGCTCTCTTTTTATAAATTTATTTACAGCACTTATCCAGTAGGCATAGCGTACAACAGAGTACATCACAGGTAAGATAAACTATAAAAGAAATCCTGCCTCTTTCTTTATGATGAAAATAACACATAAAATATACTGAAGAAAAAACATTTGGCACATACTTTTTCAGCCACACCAAAATACCTGTTCCTAACCAACCTTCTTAAAGAACAGTTTTAATCAAAGTCATTGGTGCATACTATTTATTTTATCCTGGTGGTGATGTGGTTAAGGGGTGTGTCTGTTGTGGCATGTACATTTAAACAGACAAAATGATAAATAGCTTTGTAAATTATCAGGTTTCAGAATACACAAAATCTGTTAAGCAAAGCAGGAATCACAGAACAGATTTGGAAGGGGTCATTTAAGCCATGCTTCTTGTAAGAATCACGATCAAAGCATATGCAGCAGATGCTTATGAAGAATTTATTAAAACATATTCAGTAAGAGAAAGGCTGCTATCTCCCCATTAGAATCCCATTTCTCTATTAGAATTTCAGAAGGACCCCTGTTCCAGACTGCTAGGGAATCCAGGTGGTGCAGAAAGGACCTAACTGTATTCTGACCTTGTTATGGAGGGTTGTGAAGTGAAGCAGTCTGGTGCAAAAGGATGAGATATGGGGTGTTTTTCCACTGTCAGAAAGTACCCATTTTTGCAACCATTAAGGACCCATTTGGGTGTGAGCCGGATGAACCCATTTCCACCACGGCACCCATTTGGGACACATTTGTTTCCACTGCCACTGGGGAAATCTGGATCATATGGGTACATCTCAGCCTTTAATCCGGATTTTCTGTAGACCCCATTAATGCGGTCTACAATGGGGTCTTCAGCCAGAAAATCCGGATTAAAGGGAGCCTGTTTCCACGTTAGTTTGGCAATGGGGTCTACAGGAGCCTAGGGGGAGGGGGGAACCCTTGGGGGGGAGCCCCAAAACCTAAACTTTGAAGTCATTTTGAAGTTATTTCAAAATCACTTCGAAGTCTGTGCAAAATAGCTCCAGAGCGTCTTTGAAGTCTGTGCTGATCTTCGGAGTGAACTCCGAAGTCACTTCGAAGTCACTCCAAAGTCACTTCGAAGTTTACTCCGAAAATCAGCACAGACTTCAAAGACACTCCAGAGCTATTTTGCACAGACTTTGAAATGACTTCAAAGTGACTTTGAAGTGACTTCGGAAATTGCACCCCCTGTCCCCCCAAACACCTGGGGTGACAGGCAGACCCCTCGTGGGTAGATCCGGATCTACAAATGCGTGCTCCGGTGTTTCCACGGCAGGGAGGCTAGCACCCATTGCTATTGGGTGCTAGACCACCCATGGAAACACATTGGGTACTTCCCTTAATCCAGATCTACTAGATCCTGATTAAGGGAAGTACCCATTCCCTAGATCCAGATCTTCTTAGATCCGGAGTAAAGGAGCGTGGTGGAAAAACACCCATGTATTGAGTGATAGAACATAGCAGAATGGCAGGTCAGGTGCTGAGGAGTGAGGTGATATAGATAGTAATGGATGACTCACTTCAATAAAAAAATCCAGAGGTACTTGAACCTACATTTCACTGTAATTGAAGGGATATGAACTCTACCTTGGCAAAGAACCAAAGTTTGTTCTAACAATAATTGATGCTATGTGTTTTTTGAACTTTCCAGTTTTGAGTTACTAACAATTTGGCTGCTCTAGCATGGTTGTATAGCAAACTTCCTGGAATACAGAGAGTTACTGGTTCAATCCGCAGTCTCTTCCCAGACATAGATAATAACAAACAACTTCTTTATCTCTGCCAAGAAAACCGACTGGAAGTGCCCATGGAGGTGCCCATACAGTCAACCAGGAGTTGTCCATGACTCAGTGAACTCAACCACATCATATTTAAACACTTTGTGTTTTAATATGCTTCTCATCATTTATAAATTCAAAAGAATGCAGAGTTCAGACAAATAAGTATGTTATCTTTCAGGGTTTTTTTTATTTCTATTCTTCCTGCTTCCCAGAAGGCTATCATCATTTTGCATCCTCACAGGGGAAGAATATAGGTTCCCTTCTCCTTCCCCCGGTGTCAGCACTTAGGCCATATGGAAAGTGAAATGTATCTCACTTGAGCTGTGGTGCAGTATATGTTATGTTTTTAAAGTTATTTCTTTTATTTGATTGGCCTGACTGAAAGTAAAAGATGCATTCAAGAGGCAGCCTCCACAGTTTTTAAAAAGTCATGAGTGTGGGGACCTATCTATTCTTGCTTGTAATGAGACTATCCTTGAAAATGATTGCCTGGTGTACCCAGCCACCAAGTGTGCTGTTGACATGGCCTGCCCTACTCCATACAAATCTGCTTTACCTGCACAGGACAAATAGTAGACCAGACCAGGAATCCCAAAATGGCAGTTTGGTCTACTATTTCAATAGTAAAGTCTAGAGCTAATGAGTAAATGTATGTACTAATTGTAAATGTATGTACTATATATATACATATATATATATATATATATAATCATTTTAATTCCTTACCTAAATTAGGTAGATACAATACGTCCGCGTCATGGAGAAGCATGTCGTCTGCCAGTACCACACCACTTCTTTCTCAGTCTGAAGAGTTTCACTTATAATACAATTGGGGAAGATGCCGATGTATTCTTTTTTATATATGATGTTCGAGAAGGAAAGCAGATCAGGTAAGTAAAAATGGTCTTATATTTACTATTTCGGAATTTGCCAAGGATCATTAGTTTGGTTATGGGTATGTTCCTTTTTAAAATTTGTAATTCTGTAGCAAGAAGGTGCGTGGCAGTTTTTATGAACTGCAAGGCGTGATCAGTCTATGTCTCCATTGACTGCATGCATTTTTTGATCAAGAGGGTGGTAGCTGGAAAACTGTAGTAGGTGCTAGAGAAAAAAACTTGACTTTCTAGATTCTGGTTACCTCCAGACTTGCCGAAAACTCCACCGTCCTGCTGCTGCCACTTCCCACCTGACAAGACAGGATGGTCAGAAGACACACTGCAATGGCATTGCCACTTCCGGTCCACCTGATGGGCTAATCAGAAGCTGCACTGTCACTTCAGCACAGCTTCCTACCCACCAGGTGGGACACTTCATTGCCCACAGTAGTTGCACAGCATGTCCCTGAAAGTGCAAAGTAAAAAGGTGCTGATTAATCAATGTCTTTTTACTTTGAGAAATGCTGCGCTGCAGATGTAAGCTAAAAAAAAAACCCTGTGCAAATCTGAACGCAACCTCTGTTCAGTCTAACTTTAGGAATGGATACAATACAGATTCCTTTTGTACCATTGATGTGGGGGTGGGGGTGGGAGGCAGGGTGGCAGGCTATGAGTCCTTTGCATTTAATTTTTTTCAACCTCTCAGCAGCCTCTGATTCCATAGGACCAGGGCTGGCTTCACAGGAGTGCAAGTTGTGGTGCTCAGCAGGGCACTGCCTCTCTGGATCTGGAAGAAGGAGTGCAGAGGGGTGATGCATGGAGGGGTAGGCCTGGATTTCCTGCCACCTCCCATGCCCCTTTGTTCCGGCTGAGGTTCTTGTCCAACCCTAGCCTTCCTTGACCTGTTCCATGCTGTTGGCACCCTGAGACACAGAAGTACCTTGCTGGTGTCTGCTCCCATTTCTGTTGCTTTAGTTCCTGTGCAATGCTGCTGCAGTAGCCATATTCCCTAAGATAAGTAGCGCAAAGGGCCTTCCAGAAACTGATCTCCTTCCTGCCCAGTGAGCGTGCAAAAAGTTTATTGGAGGCCCTTCTTGTGACAGACCTCTGAAAATTACAAGGGGTGGTCTTACATGGCTTGTAAGGTGAGCCGCAAGGGTGCAGGACATCAAGAAAAGGGAAAGAGAAATGGAGCCCAATTCCCTCACTAGCAGGAGAGCGTCATGAAACTTAAGGTATACTGCAGAATATGGTTGCGGTGAGCCCATGAGAGGTCCCTGAGCACAGTTGAGCCAAGGGCTGAAAATAATGTTGAAGGCCAAAAATTCATTAGTGGGATGGAGAAGCAGTGGACAATTCCACGGCTGAGAATTTAGCCGGTAGAATTTAACTGCATTAAAGGTGGAGTGGAAGGAGCTGTGAAATCTTTCCTGAAGTCAGTGCAATGACACTTTCCTTCCTAAATCAGCAACAAACGGGTGATGCCTGTGCTTTTCTTCTTTCTCTTCTTTTTAGAGCACAAGAGAGATTTGAGCCTTGGCCACCCTTGTGAGCTGGCTGAGACATGAATCAGTTTCAGTGGTTGTGCTTGGCACTTGACCCTGTTATTAAGACTGGTTGATGCAGGCAAGGAAGATAATTAGGCTTCTGTTACACAGTGAGAGCAGCCAAAAAGATAAAGGGATATGGCTGCTTCTAGCTGTCCTTATTCATTCCTTCTCTAGCATTTAAGTGGTGAGCCGAGCCAAGCATTGACCTGCTTTCTATATCTTCAGATTTCATGCACGTTAGAGCCCTTCAGGAACTGTTCGGCCTCCTTATTTGCTCTTTCTGCCTTCTGCTTTATTTGTTCGAATTCTTTAACCTGTTCTTCACACTTGGCTTTCAGTCTCTCTCCCCATTCCCCTTGTTATACCTTTGTCAAATAGAATACTGTGTATTGTGTCAGAGCAGTTGTCATAAATATAAGATTTAAAAATTCTAGGTTGTTGTTTCTCTTAAGTATGCATAGTGATGCCTTTTTCATAGCCACTGATAGTTTATATGGTGCACAAAGGTTTAAATACGTTCTCGTGATTTGGAGACAAAAGCAGGTAATAATGGTGAGTTGATTTGCTCATGCTAAATAAAAATAGTTCGTGTTTGGCAGTTAGAAGGTCAAGTTCCACGTGCAATAGCAGTAACTCCTTTGGGTCCATGAAAGCAGATAAATATTAATGTGCAGAATAAAAATAAAACATTGCGAGAGCCCTTTAAAACTGACTAAGAGGTATAACTGATTCCTCATTTAGCTGCAATTTATTTGTTTGCAAGAAAGCAACATTTTCTGAGGTGTGTTGTTTTTTTTACTGCTGCTTAGTTTGGTGTGATTCATTCTTGTATATGATTAACTTTTAGAAGTATAATATATTAAAGAAAAATGGAAAAAAATGTGAGAGTTGTAGTCTGATATTCTAGCTGGTATCATAAAATAAAACAATACAGTAACTTCTCAGTGCTATAACAAATTCAAAATATATGTTGACAAAGAATGTATATAATAGAATAGAGGATTAAGTAACCAGTTTTGTGTCTCTAGCCCCCACACACTGTGACTTCATCTCACTATGTGTGAAGCATGCCAAGCAGGCTACACAGAGATGCCAAAGCTATAACTGAGGAAGAGGTACCATCTACTTGCTTCAGGTCCTTCTCAGCTGTAGCTTCTCTTTGTTCCATCCTAGCTGTTTTCCTCTCCCTCAGCCATAGTAGCAATGTAGCTGTCTAATGTTGATGTATTACTTGCTTCCCAGATCACCTATGCTGTTGTCACACAGAGAATAAGGGCCCTGCCTAGCCAGAATATGATTAAATAGGTTAAAATGTCTATTAATATATATTGTTTTATATATTGTATACCCTTTCCTGTGGTGTGGGTGAACATTTGAAAACAGCTGGTTAGAAAACCGTACAATTCTGGGGGATGGAAGAAGGGAGCTAAACAAATTGTCACACTGGGTACCAATCTTGTCCCTCTGTGCTGCATAACATTTGAATGAAGGCGCTCAAAGTGGTCATCTAGAATTTTGGAGTGAGGTGTCATTAGTATGCAGGTGACACCCAGCCATCTTTCTTTACCCTTGAGCTAGGGAGATAGTTCTAGTGCAAGATCAGTTCTTGTAGACAGTGCCAGACTAGATGACAGCCAATAATCTGGGGCATGAGGAAAATTCGCTTTGGCCAGTTCTCAGATACAAACACTGGCACTAACATCAATGGTAGATGAGGTAGCCCTCCCTGTGGACCAGAGAACTAGGAATAGAACTTGAGAGTGCTGCTGAATTCCAGACGGTTGCTGAAGGTGCCTGTAGCATTGGTGACAGCTTCAGTTAGAGTACTAGTTCTGACTAACTCTAGAAAGAGTAGTGATGCAATAACCTCTTGACTGGATCACTGCATTTTATGTCATTTTATGGAAAAAAATGGAAATGTTAGTATTACAACCAGATTGTGTAACAATTCCACCTTCCGAGTTTTCACGCCAGCTTCATGACGTCCACCTGATTCCCACCTCTATGGCCAGGAATTTTGGAGTCTTGATAATCATCTAACCCTACAATCTTTCATCGAGTTGACAGCCCAAGTAGGATTAGAAGATTTTTGTCAGCTGAAACAACCCAGACACTGGTTCATACATTGGTTATCTCCCATCTCAATTATTGTAATAGCTTACTCACAGGCCTTCCCTAGTATTCCCTATTGCTGCTGACTTTAGTGCAAAATACAGCTGTTTGAGTGGTTCTTAACTTACCAAAACATGCACACATTTCTGTCTTTCATAGATCTCTACATTGGCTCCCGATGCAAGCTAGAGACCAATATAAAATCTCAGACTAAATATCCCAAATTACCTGGCATCCAGACTAGTTTTGTATATGCCGACCAGGAATTTGAGGTCAATAGATAAAGCCTTGTTGGTTGTCCTAGTGACACGAACTGGTTCCTCTAGACCTTGGGCATTTCAAGACCTAGTTCCATGTTAGCAGGGTTTCTCCATAGCAGCTTCAGTTTTTTTGCTATGCTTCCAACTGTGAATCTTCAGGAGACAATAAACAACCTACCTATTTACCCTGGCATTTCCCAAACATTGAATGACCAAGCTGAATATGGTTAAAACACATGTTTCCACTGCCAGTTGAAGATGAACTGCTGAAAGATTATAGTGACATTATTGTTTGCTGTGTTTTGAATAATTCTTTATTTAAAATCTTATGGTGCTATTTCTGTAAGATATGACCTGCTCTGGGATCAATGAAACTGATGAGAACTATGAAGTATTCCTTTTCAAAGTACGATGAATCTGATCTCTGAATAAAGTTCCAGAAATATTTAGAAACCATGACTAGTGAGCACCACAGAAGGCATGTGCTGTTACTAATGTGTGTATTTTTATTTATCGTTTTGCCTTTTAGTGAAAGATTTCTGGTACGGCTAAACAAGAATGGGGGTCCTAAGAATCCAGAGAAGATTGACCGAATGTGTGCACTTTTCACAGTATGAAACACTTTTTGATTTATTTCCCATTCATTGAAAGTTTTTTGCAGATAGTATGTGAATTCAGCTGCAGCAGGAAACCATAGGCCTGAAATATATTTATGAATGTACACTGTACTTTATATTTCCTATGTACACAGGTTTCAGCTCTATAGGTTCATGACTATGTACTTCTCTTCATTGGGTTAAAGCAGGGGTTCTCAACCTGTGGGTCGCGACCCCACGCGGGGTCAATTAACAATTTTTGTGGGGTCGCACTGTCTCCCTCTGGCCCCCCCACGCGCCCCCGCTGCTGTCACCATCCCGCCGCGTGCCCCCGCCGCTGTCGCCATCCCCCCACCACCCCCTCCTCCTGGCGCCCCCCAGCGCCATCCGCTGCACCCTAGTGCCATCTGCTGCACCCCAGCGCTTGCAGCCGCCAGGCGGTGCAGGCCCGACCCTTGCCCTGGGTTCCGCTGCCTATCAGAGGGGGGGGAGCCAGCGTGGGTGAGGGGCGTGTGTCTGTCGGCCATGTGAGTCCGACGAGAAGATGGCGCTGCGGGCACCGGGCCTGGGGGGCACCACCGGTGCCTCCTCCTCGTCCTCGGCCTTGCTGCCTGCGGCCGCGACACCCCCAACCCCCGCTGCTCGCCTCCCGGAGGAGGAGCAGCGGCGGCGGCGGTGGGGAAGGCGGCAGCGGCGCCCGGCAGGTACCGAGGGAGGGAGGAGGGTGTGCTGGGTGGGCCAGGACGCCTCAGCCACCACCGTCGCCATCGCGGTTAAGGTCCTTCCTGGCCTTGCGGCCTGTCACGGCCGTGGGGGAGGGAGGGATCACTGCCGAGCAGCTTTGCTCTCACTCCCGAGCACAAGGTCCTGGGTACCAAGCACCCCTAGCTCATGCCGCGCCGAGGGTCGAGGGCAGCGGCCAACAAGCTCGTCCACTGCTGAGGCAGCTGACAGGAAAACCGCCGCCGTTACCGCGGAACGGTAAAAGGGGCCGCGAGGGGCACGAGCCCAAGCTTGAAGGGAGAAGGGAGATCTCGCGGCGGGGCCGGGATGTCTAGCGACGGGACACAGCCCTTAGTGGGGGGGAAGGGAGACCCCCCCAACCAAGACTCCCAATGCCCTGAAAGGAGCTCACCAGAGTTAGAAATAAACAGAGTAAACTGTGGCCCTGCCCAGCGGCCCCGCCCCTGAGCCATGGCCCCGCCCAGTGGCCCCACCCTTTGACCCGTGGCCCCACCCGATGGCCCCGCCCCCATGGCTTGGGGGTCCCTGCAGCATGGGGAGCTGCATTTTGGGGTCACGGCACTGGGAAGGTTGAGAACCACTGGGTTAAAGCATCTGTAGGCAAGGCAATGTCTCTGTCTCTTGTCTGCAGGCTTTGGATCCAAACTGTAGTTCCAAATATGTGTTTCTCCTTAAATAAGCATTGCTTTGAAGGTACACTTGAATGTAGATGTGAAAATGAAAAAAAAATATGCTTTTGCTAAAAAGATGCTTTATTCTTTGGCTTCATGTTGCATCTGATGATTGACTGTATGATAAAAATATTTCAGTTTAAGAAGAATTAAGGTGAGGTGGTTCAGAAAAAGCCAACAAAAAATGATCAAGGGCAGTGGTTCTCAACCTGGGGGTCGGGACCCCTTTGGGGGTCGAATTATCCTTTCAGAGGGGTCGCGACGAATCTCCTACCGCCCTTCCCTCCCACCTCCCAGCTGCTCCGCCACCGTGGTTGGGGGTCCCCACAACATGAGGAACTCTATTAAGGGGTCGCGGCATTAGGTAGGTTGAGAACTGCTGATCAAGGGGGTGAATGCATAAGTCGTATTAGGAGATCTTGAGAACTCCTCCAGAATATGAAAGAGGAATATGTCAGCATTCTCCTAATACTGGAAATGAACTCATGGGAAAATGATTTTGACCTGTTCTATGCCATCCCAGAATGCAGTATTAGGAAAATAATAGGGTTAAGTAGCATGACAGATTCCAGATAAATGCTAGGAAAAATCTTCCTTAATGGAAGGGCATTTCATCCAATTACCTTGAGAGGTGATAGACATGTTGAACACCCTTTGGATTTTTGTATAGAATAGAGAGCTAGAATTGATAGTTTAAATGGCCCTTCTTACCATATGAATCTATCATTGTAAACTGTTTTCGACATGCTAAAAGTGGCTGTAGAAGCACTTCTTTCTGCTATATTTGTTTTCCATTTGGCATTTCTTTTGCCTGTTTTTTGCATTGTATGACGAAATTAGAATCGTTTATTTAGTTTCTTTCATGTGTTTGTAAATAACAGCCATTTGAGAACATTACTGTATCAAGGGGGATAATTAGTAAGTTTTCCACAGCCAATACTGAGAGGAGTTGTGTAAAATTAGTTTGATTTAACATCTACCATCAATGCAATAAGGACTGTGTTCATGAAGCTATTATTTTCTGATGTTCCTTGCTTGTCCATATGGAAAGAAGGGCCTCTTTATTCCTGCTTCTGAAACTGAGAAAAAAAAGATGTAAATATATTAGCAGCCAATATGAAAATTTTGCTATGTTCTTCTAAGTATGTTTTAAATAATGGTTTGAACTGTGTTTCAATTGAGTCTTCTGAGTGTTGGAACATGTGTGGCAAAGTATAAATTATGATGATAATATATATCAATGGTGAGCATTTGTTACTAGGGGGATGTTACTAGGCTTCGAGGTGTAGGAAATAAGGTAGGAGCATGAATGCCTTTTTGGTTCAGAGGAGCTGGATTTTTAAAACGGGCATTTGGAAAAGAAAAATCCAGTTTGCTCATACCCTAAATCCAAAGTTTAAAAAAGTAAAGAAAGCTCCGGTCTGCTTAAACAAGGATCCTTTTAGCACAGTTCCTTCTCAGATTGCAATGTATATCCTTCTGATTCCTCACTACCCTGCTTGTCTGCCTTCATCTTCCTTTTCCCTGTTTCTCTTTCCATCTCTTCTCCTTCTCACTTTCACTCTATTTCAGAACTTTCTTTTTTATGCCACTATAGACTATGGGTCTTTTTCCACTGCACTCCTTTAATCCGGATCTAAGGAGATCTGGATCTAAGGAATGGGTACTTCCCTTAATCTGGATCTAGTAGATCTGAATTAAGGGAAGTACCAAATGTGTTACCATGGGTACTCTAGCACCCAGTAGCAATGGGTGCTAGCCTCCCTGCTGTGGAAACACCGGAGCAGCCATTTGCAAATCCAGATTGACCCACAAGGGGTCTGCCTGTCACCCCAGGTGTTTGGGGGGACAGGGGGTGCAATCTCCGAAGTCCCTCCAAAGTTGCCTTCGGAGGTTAGCAAAGGCTCCGAAGTCACTCCGAAGGCAAGTTTGGAGATTGGCAAAGGCTCTGAAGACAAACCCCTTGGGAGAGCCTGGATATTAATTAGCTCCTTGTGAGCAGGGATGAGTTTATTTTTATTAAATTCAGAGTCCAAAAATCTTCTGTATCAGACCTAACTGAAAATCATAACTGGGTGGCCTTTTTGTTTGTTTGTTTTATAAACAATTTATTCAGTAGATGTCACTGGCTTCTGGAATGTCAAATAATGATCACTGCTGTTAAAGGTTGCCCAGAGATAGCTTTTCGTTTGGATATGAGGTTTATATATCATATGCAAATGATTTATTTGTAAATACTGTTGGTCGTATTCACTTTGATAATATTCCTTTTTTCTTTTTCCTAATCCGTTAGGATCTCAGCAGCAAGGATATGAAGAAAGATTTGTACATCGTTGCCCACGTAATTAGGATAGGTAATCTTACTTAGTTTCTTTAAATTGGGATCCGTGCTGTGACACTGTTGTGAAACTGTTATGCTTTTTCAGAAATTCAACATGAAAATACCAGGTATCATGTTTGTGCAGTAGCCTATTGAAATAGATAAACATTAATTTTAATAGAAAAGTAGTTTCATTTGTGACAGAACTGCAAATTAAAGGTTGACTTAGGCCACATTTCCACTGCACAAAAAAATCTAGGGTGAAATCCAGATTTATTTAAGCAGCAACCACCTCCATTTTTTGCGTTCCTACTGTAACCCAATAATGCAGATTGATTCTGTTATTCAGTGCCCTGCAGAGGAGGAACCCAGCAGAATGCCTTCGCCATGCAGTCAGCAACTGTGCACTGTTATACCATGACTTTGGGGGGGGGGCAAGTCTAGCCCGACCCTCTGTATAAATTTCCCCCTGCATCTGATCAATGGGGTCTTTTATTCACCAAAATTCTGGAAGGAAGGAGTGTCAAGTGCCTTAAATGCTCTATCCCAGCAGCAGCTGCAAGAAGTTACAGGCAAAAGTGAAAGAGGAGATAACACAGCAAGCTGCTGCTGGGCATGTGGCGGTGGGGAGCTTGGAGTGAAGACCTCAACGTTGGAAGAAACAGGAGAGTGAAAGACAGTGCAGGGGAGAGGAGGGAGGAAGCAGACAGACTTTAGTGCAGGATACCTATTGCAGATCAGAACAAAGTGGCAAAAAGGCATGGATGAGGCATCAGGAAGGTGGAAGGAAGGAGGCAGGCAGGCAGGCTTTCATGATCAGTGTAAAATCAGCAATCATTCCACTCCTAGATACATCTCTCTTGTTAAATCCCTCTTCTGATACATTGTTACATCTCACTGATACATCAGGTTCATTTTTCACCTCCTTCCCTTCCCTGTTCAACCAGCTCTACCAGCTGTGGAGAGGAGACAACAAATCAAAGCTATCATTGGATCAAGGGAAACAAAGGGAATGCCCTTAAAACCATGGTTCCTCACCCCAAAAAACCCACCTGCATTTCCATTTGCAAAAAAAGAGGATTATTTGTAAATCCTGCATCGAGAGTTCTTTAGATTAGAATACAGATAATCGGCATTTTGGGACATTTAAAACCTACAAACTGGATTCGTCTGATCCTGTGGGAATTGCCAGGCTTCAGAACGAATTCAAAGCTCTTTAAAAGTTCAAAGGGAGCGCACCCTTACGTGCTGAAGTAATAGCCACCAAAAATAACACTTTATAAGATAACAACTTTAATGGCAATTCCTCAAATGGTTCAAATGGTGACTGAGCTAAAACGTCCAAAACCAAGTCCAAACCCCATGAGAGAAGACAATGAACTATCATGGCGGTGTTAGCTTTCTCCCCCTCCAAAAAAGTTGTGACAAAGTTATGTTTGGCTAAGTTAGGGACCCCCTGCACTTGGACAGATGAAGCTAGTGCAAACACTTGCTTTCTCAAGGTATTGAACTTAAGACCTTTTAGAGAGATTTAGTTGGTTTGTATTCCACAGATAGTCCAGGTGTTTTGTTGGTGGTTTCTGAGACATTCCTGATGTATGATAGAGAAATTATTTTCATAGTTTGTGCTACTATTGAGCTGGGAGTGCTACTACTGGTTGGGAGGAGAAACCCTTTTTTGATGAAGTTACATTGATATCCATTGAGTTGAAAGTCTTGTTGCTGACTGGAGTTGCTGGAGTAAATCTCAGATTAGCATGGGAGGATCTATAATATTCCTGGGCCACTGCTTCTTTCCAACTTCTTTTCCATTTCTCAATATAGCTTATAGCATCGGTTCTCAAAGTTGGGCCTCCAGATGTTTCTAAACTGCAATTCCCAGGGGCTGGACTTCCTTGGAAGTATAGACTATCAACATCTGTAGGTAGGCCCAAGCCTGAGAACTACTGGCCTACAGCATATGGTATTCAAAGGCACTCTTCCATCTCAATATTTATCAGGCCCTGTTCTGTCTAGTTTCTGAGAACAATCACTGTCAGTGAAGGATTAATATAAATGCTAAAGTAAATTTAAAAAAAATAAACCCAATCAGTATAATCTCAGAGATAAACTATCAACCAAGAATTTCTTGACAAATAAGCACGTAATGTTTAGATGCAAACATTTATTTTAAACAAGAAGTCAAAGCTCAATGAATTCAGCATTTGTCGCATTTCAGGATAGAAACCATCCTATAAGCTAGATACCACCGTGGAAAACGTCCTGCCTGTTGGATGCCAGGTGGATTTCTTCTGGAGATTCTCTTATCACTGGCATCAAGCAAATCTAAATGGAAGAATGTGTTCTTTCAATAATCTGATCCAAATCTGTTTAGAGCTTGGCCAGCAAGGGCCAAGTGCAACCAATGTGGTTGCTTGAGCATTGTTATAAAATGATTGGAGTAAATGGCTGTTTTCAGTAGCCTAGCCATTAGTTTTTAAAGTATCTCCAGTCTTATGGTTAGCACCACATAGAATGCATTTCACTAATCTAATCTTGAATAATTATTGCCTGGTTTCACTGTTCAGGAATTGTCTCACCAGATGAAACTTGTAAAAGGTTCTCTCAGCCACTGTGGCCACCAGGCCTCTACCAATGGTAATAAAATTAAGAACACAATTGTCCTTGGTTATTATTGTGGTTCAGTTCCCAGGAATCACTGTGCTATTGAAATCCCAATGGGGAAGCTGTGAAATTGGTTATTACTGTGGTTCAATTCCCAGGAATCACTGTGCTATTGAAATCCCAATAGGGAAGCTGTGAAATCACACATCTCCAACCGCTGGAAATCCATTCTCAGCAATTACTTTTATAATGCAATCACATCTAGCTTGGGTCACTTTATACAAAGAAAAACCTCATTTGGCTTCTTGCATATAATCAAAACTGCACTAGAGCATTTACCAACCATTTTTGTACTCTACAGGGAAAACTTGACATTGAGCGGAATATTCTGCATAGCCCTAGTGCAGGGTTAGACAAATTCACAGATGACAGGTGTATCAATGGCTATTTGGAGGCCTAGGTATATCTTCTAGGCTGGAGGAACAAGCAAGATGCCTTTAAAGGTCATTTGCTGGGATTCGAGAGCAAGTGAAAGTTTTGCCTTTGTCTTCTGCTTGAGATGCCCAGTTGGTGGGCCCCTGTATGGGACAGGATGCTGGACTAGATGGGTTGTGGCCCAATCCAGCAGGGCTCCTCTTATATTTTGTTTTTATGATGCAACTGGTTAATTATTTTTGGATTACTTTTGCTTTTGTCAAATGTTTACATCGGGCCAAACATTTAGTTCTTGAAATATCAAAAAATTCAATCAAACCAAAATGTCTCCCACTTGCAATCACTAACTGTTCAATTGAACAATTCGTGTTCCCTGTGTTTTTGCCCTTGAAAAGGGCTTTTTCAGGGGGGAAAAATGTATTGTTTTTGAACCATTTTGAAATTGAACGCAAACAAATTGTTCAATTAACTAGTTCACTATCAAACCGAAAAGATATTCAGGTTGGTGGTGAATTGAATACACAATTTTAGTTCACGTGAGATCCCCTGCAATATATTTCATGGATGCCTTGAACCAAGTATTTGTAGAACCAGTTCAACAAGATCTGAGGGAGGAGGTGTCAACAGTTAAAGTTTGAACCAAACCAACAGGTGTTCAAATAGAACCCATGAATCTCCACAGATAGAGCTGAACTGGTGTGGCAGTATTTTTGCCATTTTGGGATAGTTTTTAAAACAATTTTAAAGCAACAGACTGGTTCTACAAACCTAGTTTGATGTTTGAATCAAACATTCATTGCTTCTGTGGTTTGGTTCAAATCAGATTTATTCGCATCTCTACTATATTTACTTTGAATTGATCGGACAACCAACAGAGGCCAAAAATGATGTCAGAGCTGTCTGGCAGCCTGACTGCAATGCTGGCAACTCTCAGTGTATTTAGTTTGTCTAGAAACAGTCTCCTTTATCCACAAAGGTATTGGGAAAAATTATTAAAAGTATGAATCACTGTGACTTGTAAAATTAAGTTGTGAAACCATGATCTTAACATTGATCTACTGTATATTTCAGGAAGTGGGTTTTTATTTTAACTTCTGTCTATTACATATCACATAGAAAACGTAACAAGTGGTCTGAGTCCTTATGAACCATTTCAGTGTTAAAGCAGTGAAATTCAGTTATAAATTTTTCTTTTTCCTTTTTATAAAAGTGAAATAAAATCAGTGGGGCACACTCTTGCTTATGATATGGGAAAATGATGGATAAAAGTTAAGAGTATAAGGAAAACTGTAATGTCAATTACACTTTCTTTTAGGACGCATGTTACTAAATGATTCCAGAAAAGGTCCTTCACATCTTCATTACCGGCGCCCGTACGGCTGTGCAGTATTGAGCATTATGGATGTAATTCCGTCGATTTCTGAATTAAAAGAAGAAAAGGATTTTGTTCTAAAAGTTTACACGTAAGTTATTTATAATGATAATATGGAGAAATAGCACGAAATGTGTGTGTGAGATCAGACGGTTTGTTGGTAAAAGGGAAGAGCTATTTTTAAAAACCAATTCAGATGTCTGTAGTGTATTTCTATACTCAGCAGTTACTTTTATACCTAAGTAAGTAAATTAAAGTACATCTGGACTCTTCATACTATAATTTCTCCTTTCTAATTTGATTTCTGTGGATACATCGTACTAATCCATAGTTCTTTAAAATAACCAGTGCTATCTACCTCTTTCCCAATAAGACAGCAAATAGAGATTTGGGAGAAAAAATGATTTTGCCTTCCACAAAGTCCTGTTTTATAATCCTTCTCAGTCCTGTGCTTCCCTGCTGACCACATGTTTACGGCAAGTTGTCTCTGGCTGGGATTTATAGGTTTTTTTCCTGCTGCTAATGATATTATCAGTAGCTGCTAAGTTTGTCTTTAACATAGGAACTAAATACCTTTCCTTATTTTAGAATTATTATTGCACAGGATTACAGAAGGCCAAAGAGCCATGTATTTGTTTTGGTTTTTTCTTAGTACTATAGCTTGATCCTAAGTTAGCTCTGTAGCAGTAAGTAAGAAAAACCACCTCCTTCTCTGCTTCTGTAGCTATTGTGACTCCATGGGTGTTTTTCCACCACACTCCTTTAATACGGATCTAAGAAGATCCAGATCTAAGGAATGGGTACTTCCCTTAATCTGGATCAAGTATATATGTTTCCACGGGTGGTCTAGCACCCAATAGCAATGGGTGCTAGCCTGCCTGCTGTGGAAACACCAAAGCACCCATGTGGCAAATCCGGATTGACCCACAAGAGGTCTGCCTGTCACCCCAGGTGTTTTGGGTGACAAGGGGTGCAATCTCCAAAGTTGCCTTCAGATATTAGCAAAGGCTCCAAAGTCCCTCCAAAGGCAGCTCTGAAGTCCCTCTGAAGGGAACTTCAGAGATTAGTGAAGGCTCCAAAGAAAAAAACCCTTGCGAGAGTAATGCAGCTGTCAAAGGCTTCAAAGGCTCTGAAGGGTCTCTGAAGTTAGCAGCACCAAAAGCACCCAAGATGGAGCTGGGCAAAAAGTCTGCGGCTGACAATGCAGCAAAGGGGAAAGCGAAGGAAGATTTCTAAAAACAGACAGGAGAACCTGTCTATTTTAAAGGGCTCTGGCATCTATTCTTAAAAATCTTTCCTGCTCTTTACAGCCCCTTTACTCACCTGACAGTTGCCTAGCTGGGTGCCCTATACCCACCTGACAGACAGGCAAGGAGCTGATTAACAGGCAGCTGCAATGCTCTCACAAGGGGTTTTTCTTCGGAGCCTAAGCTAATCTCCAAAGTTACCTTCAGAAGGACTTCGGAGCTGGCTATGGAAGGACTTTGGGGCCCTCCCATGGGTGCCTCCCCCCCCCGCCCCCGAGCCTCCTCTAGACCCCATTGCCGGATTGTAATGGAAACAGGCTCCCTACAATCCTGATTTTAAGGCTGAAGACCCCATTGTAGACCCCTTTAATGGGGTCTACACGAAATCCAGATTATAGGTCCTGAAGGACCCATATGATCCAGATTTCCCTAGCTTTGGTGGAAACAAATGTGTCCCTAATGGGGTCTGTGGTGGAAATGGGGTCATCCGGTTCTCAACCAAATGGGTCCTTTATGGGTGCTTCAATGGGTACTTAGTGACAGTGGAAAAACACCCCATGCCAGTCATGAAGTTCACTTCTTTTCCATGCAAACTGGACCAGTTATAGAGAGCAGATCCAGGCGGAAAACATAGTAGGGATAGGTTTGACATCCAATTCACAACTCTTTATCAGAATTTTCTAGGAGAATCGTGTCTGCTATCTACTATTTTTAAAAACCCATTCACCCAGTAATTGTCTCTGCAAATAAAGTCTAATCAGTTTGGGCTATAACAGCATCAAGGAAGGTGATTGTGGAAAGTACTACGTACATATAAGTACTTGGATAGGGCCCAGTGTGATTCCTGCTTTCAGAAATTACAAAATTTTGTCTTGTCCTTTGCTTTTAATTTCTTACAATTTATAGTTGCTATTAAAGCAAGATGTTTAAATATACCTATATATTAATTAAAAACATTTTTGGAGTTTTTAAAAAATACCTTAAGAAAGCTTTTTATCTTATGCTTACTCTCTTATGTTCTTACTTCCTGTAACACTTGGGAAGCCTATTTCTTATGACAGTTCCCTTTCAAAGTTTTTTCTTCTAGGAGATGAAGAGTCTCATTAATAGCAGTAGGGTGACATAGTCGTGAGATTGTGCAAGGCCAATTATTGACAAAGTTGAAGGAACAACTGTACATAGGAGAAAAATTTAAAAATACAGGAATTGTATTCAAAATACATAATGGTAACTCTCAAGAACTGCTTAATTTGGAGAGTATGTGACACTATCACTTTAAAATACTGTGTTCAGAAGCACCCTCGCTCTTTTGTATGTTTCCAAACAACATGTGAAGATTTTGACCTTAAGTGTGCAAAGACCTTTTTCATTGGAGTAGCAGGTATGTGGAAGGCAAGCACAATAGTTGTAGAAATCTTTTAGAAGCCATTATGGTAATCAGTGCCCTTAACTGCACAGGTTTTCACAAGCATGATTATTACAGTTATGAAAAGTGTACATATTTATTCATTGCTTGATGTAACTTTCATTACATAAGTCGAAAAAGACACAAATTTCCACAGAGTTAGAAATGTTAAAAAATTAACAAAAAATCAGTCTTGGGAGGAATGTGTACACGGTTTTCCCTTGAATGTTAATGTTCCGTAGTTCAAGTAGCCTACAACTAAATGAGGCAAAACTGATTAATCCTTTATTAACCCCAAACCATCAGTTTAGAGAACCATACATTGAATTATGTAGAGAAGATCTAAAAATTCCAGGAAAGAGTTAACGTGCTCTGAAGGGATTAAGAAGATGTTAAGCTTTTAAAAAATTGCTTGATTACAGGAGGATTCAAAAGCATTGACTCTGCTAAGGTAATTGCCCTGTGGAGAACATAAGAACATAAGAGGGACCCTGCTGGATCAGGCCCTAGCTCATGTAATCCCACATCCTGTCTTGCACAGTGCCCACCAATTGCTTCTGGAGCCAGCAAGTCTGGAAAATTAGTACCCTCTCAAAAGTGACTTTTAAAAAGTTGTCTGTTCAACTAGGTACCTTCCAAATAAGGGCTCACATAAGCAATTAAACACAAAGCATGAAAAACTACCATCTGTTGTCAAGAAGATACAGTAACTTCTTTTGTGGTATAGATTTCCAACTGAGAGATTCCTTTCCCCCCCCCCACACACACACACAACACTACAACATATATACTAAAAAGCTGTTTTTGGCAGTGAGGTTTCTTGCAGTGTTCTAAACTTAAATATAGGATTAAAGGCAGCAAAATAATCAGATGGCATCTTCCCTCCAAGAGTGAATAACACCCAGCTAAACGCTACACTATATGTAAGAACCAATAATATTGGACGTAACAATTTGGCCAAGTCCTCAATATGTCCTGCATCAACATCCTATCTAGGGCCTAGTTTCCAGAGCATTCCGGTAACTAATATTATCTTTTCAAGAGAACAGATGCTGCCACAGTTTAGTATACATGTAAAATTAAAACCATTTTTTTGAAAACGTTAAGTTGATATCAGCAAATGGTGTTTCTAAGGGAACATTTCTTATAGATACTTGTACCGTTTCAAATGCCATTCTTCATGCTTGAGGATTTCAGCCTTCAAGCCCAAGTTGCAGACAACCAGGTCAAAATCAATATCAACCCATGATATCTAGTAACAAAAGCTCAAAATAGACTTCAATACCATTAGTCAGTCTCTACAGTGTCTGTAACACCGTAGTCCCTCTTTCTCTAGGGTTAGAGCCCTAGAAAACCATGTGGATTTCAAGTTTGCAGAATATAAATCATTCTGCATATGGCATAATAATGATTGAGGGAGTTGCATCTAAAAAAATTGAGTGAAAAGATGCAGCATCCTTCTCATGTGTCCTAATTTATTTGCTGCCAAATAAATGTCTCTGATTTGCACCTGCCATAAATTTTCTCAAAAATGTTAAAATCAGCAGTGTCAGAATTCAAAACTGGGCAGAGTAAGAAGTGCCAAACCAAAAATACCCTTAAATATTTAGATAAGCCAATGGGTAAAAAACAAAAGAATCTAACATGTACCCTTTGCAATATCACTAAAATAATGTGACTATATAATTTAATAATTTATAAAAACTTTGTCAATAATATTAATATCGGTATGCAAATACAATGTAAAATAGACACCATCAAATATGCAGTACTAGAAGTATACCTATACTGGAACAATTGATGAACTTAATATGCAAAAATATACAAAATTCCTTATGCAAATAATCTCTTGCAAACCAACAAGTAAACTACAGTTAGAAGAAACCAGTCGAAAAGAGGAAACTAAAGTAAGTTGTGTTTCAGCTAATCTTAGTCTTCTCCAGTGGCTTGTACTAGAACTGTTTCCACAAAATAGTGATAAGACTGTTCTTTTGAAGTATGACAATTAGACAAATACATTTCAGCTAATTACTGAAGCCAGCGGTACAACAAAGTGTACACACACAGGTCAGTGTGGAAGAAGACGTTCCTTTAAGTATTTGGGGCCCAGCCATTTTGGGTTTTATAGGTTAGCGTTCCTACCTTGAATGGGGCTCAGTAGCCAATTGACAGCCAGTGCAGCTCTTTAAAGGCGGTCATGATGTGTGGTTGGCCAGCATTATAACTGCTGCATGCTGGGTAGTTGCCATAGACCTGTATGGTCTTTTCTGGCAGTGGTCCTATTTTCTTAGCCCTGCTCTCTCTCTTAACAAGGTCTCAGGATTTAAAAAGGGATAGTGGGAATACCAGACTTGTGCTTAGCCTCTGGCCAATGAACCCCCTTTGTAGGCATTTTGGGATGGCTTTTTAAACAAAAATAAAATGTTTATGTTTTGTACCTGCTTATAACTGACTTTTCATTTTGTTTCTGTTTATTTACTGATTTGCTTTATTTCTGTGGCTATCTCAAAGCCACAGTTCTGGGGTACTACATATTTAAAATTATTTATTTATTTTATTATTTACATTTCTATCCCGCCCCATAGCCGAGGGTCTGTGGGTGGTTAACAACCATTAAAACAACAGATTAAAAACAGAATATACACTAAAAATCAACAAATCTAAAACAGTACAAAGCATGTTTAAAATGATGGTATCTGGGCTGGGATGGGAAATATAATAATCTCAGCGAAAGGCCAGGATAAAGAGGTGCGTCTTCACCGCCTTCCTAAATATATGTAAAGAAGGGGCATAACGCACCTTGAGGGGGAGACTATTACATAGTCTGGGGGCCATTACCGAAAAGGCTCTCTCCCGGGTGCCCACCAACCTCACTACTGAAGGTGGTGGGACAACCAGGAGGGACTCTGTTAATATCTGTCCATCGCTTCATCAAATGAAGTAATCTTTGGACTTTTTCGCACTTCAGTGATCAGTACAGCCCTGCACTCTCTGATAATCTGTAACTATGCAGCAGTGCTCCCGGTCAAGTCCCAGATGCAGCATTCAAACTACTTCCTTGTGCAAGTGCTGCATGGGGGGCGGGGCAGAGGGGGCAACTGCAGCTGTGCAGATGCACACCTTGTTGCAATGGCCATAACTATGTCCCAGCACATGGCATCGGTTGCTGTGGCAATGCAGATGCTCCAAGTTAGACTGTCTGCACTGTGAGCACCCACTGATTAAGACTGGGGCAGTGCTGGCCCTTTGGTGCAATGCCAACCACTGTCCCATTGTAGTTAAATGCAAAAAGACCCTTTATTTAAAGAAGCTCACCTCAAATCTTCTTATTAACCTTTAAAGTCAGTGTAAGAAACATCTAGTCCTTCTGATATCAATTGCTGTGGGTCCTTTCTGCCTTCATAACTGACTATGCCAGTTGAGGCTGATCAGAGTTCAAGTCCAGTATTCTGTTGTTCTTTACTTTCAGTACAATAGTGTCTTCTGTTTTAAGTGCTGATTTACACAATGTAACAGACATAGTTCAGTGGTAACTACTACATAAATTATGACAGTTTCAGAGCCACTGTGGGCTCCAGAGATACAGCAGATTATTCTAAAGTTGCATATTACACACCACTTAAGATCTTACTAAATAGAATTGCATTGCTTTTCAGATGCATCTGTGTTCATTGAGTATATCATGGCTCAATTTTTTACAAATTTGAGCCTGTTTTTAACTTATGATTCTTTGAATACCAAATTTAATGTAATGACTCTTAATACCTAATCCAGCCTCCTTCCAACAGATTGTAACAATGAAGGATATTATTTGTTTTGATTGAAATTTATTTTCCTGCTGTCACAGATTAGTGAAAGGGGGAATGGTTCTGTAAATTGTATTATAAACCTCCATAGTGCTGCCAACAGTTTCATTTTCTCCTTTGTTATCTGCATATTTAGAAAATGAAATAAATGTATGAGTGGCCAGCAAAGATAAAATTTGCTTTCCTCAGTGTGTTGATTACCTGCATGCCACTTAAACCTTTGTAACTGAATACAACCTATAATCCCTGCTGTAATTTTTCAGGTGCAACAATGAAAATGACTGGTATCAGATCCATGAAAACATCATTCGAAAATCTAGCACCAAATATACAGCACCCAGCTCAAACTATGGTAATTTTAGATTTTACTTTTGTATCCATGGCTTCTTTGTTGCAGTTTGAGTCACTAAAATATTTTAAGACCTATGTAGCAAAGAATATCTGTTACGTCATGACTTACCGCCATCCTCACATATTCTGTACTTTAGTTTTAAACCTGTTTGTTCATCTGAATTAGTGCCCTACTTACGCTCCTGGGGAAGCCCAGCTCATCAAACACAATCAAAGCTTACTAAAAACAGATGAAGTTTTAAAGTTTTGGGGGCAATGAATGGGTTTTTTTTACTTTCTCTGAACTACCTGAAGCATGTTTAGAATCCACTTTTTAATTGTAATTTGTGCAACTTACACAAGCAGACCAAGTTAATTTCCCTGCTTTATCATTTGAGTTCTCTGAGCTGAATTTTTCTTCTGCAGATGTTTTCCTGCCAGACTAGACAAAATCAACACTGAGAATGTTTATGTGTCATCTGATAGTGGGCTGTATAGCAATCTTTACCCGTTTTTGTGTTTGGTTGATTAGTGAATGTTCTTTGTGTTCATTGGTAGTTTTCCTTGATAGTTGTTTTATGTGATAGTTTACCTTGATAGTTTGTTTTCCTTGGTAATTCTTTGATGGGTTGAGCCTTTTCCTTTCTGCATAAGTGCCGATAGATGGTAGTGGGATTAGAATAGGTGGGCGCAAAAAGAGTGGTGCTAATCCTCCTAACACCCAAGCTACCAAGACTACCAAGGAAAATCAGTGAAAGTTTTTAAGGGAGTGAACCTTGACAATCATTAATGCCTGAATGAACATGAAGAGTCCTAACACAAAATGCTGAATTAAATTTTTTTTCTTAATAGATTTTTATTTGTTTGGACAATAAAACCACTGGTGTACAGGTGGAGAACATGGGGAACTTTAAATGCAGTAAACTTTATTTTCTCCATGAAAAAAGCATAAAGTACCCTATTCTTAGATTACGAATCAGACTGCTGCAGAGGAAACTATTAACTTTTTACCTGAAAATCAGTTTGTTCAGTGCACTAATAGTCAATCATGAAAAAAATAAAATCTATTATAAGCTGTATTGTCCCAGTGGGCCAATTCAAACAGCAAAGGGAAATGGTTTTAAGAGAATTGCCTCTCTCTTCCACTTAGGTTAATAGCCAATTAAAGACACATTCCGTAATGAAATTTAATTTGTACTTTTTTTAACACGCAATTCACATCTCTATTGTTTTTCAAATATTACAGTTAGTAATAGTACACATAAAATCTTCAGCTGAAGGTTGATAAGAAAGCACACAATTCATAGATTTTTAAACAATTATTCCTTTTGTTTGAGTCACTTGTTCTGTCATATTTGCAGGAGTCTGGATTGTTATAAAGGCTATTGAAAACAACTAAGAGCAAATTAATTTGGTAGCAATTTCTGGCAGCAGATAGAAACGCACAAAAATCCTATGAAGGAGAACTAGTTCTATTTCAGGTTTCTCCCTTTTTCTTCGAGAAATATAGCCATCTGGCACTTGCTGGATGCATATGATGTACTGTTTAGGAACAGGTAGGAAATGTACCATAAAGTCTGTAAGTGACTTGTTCAAGGAACATCTGCCTCTGCTTTCTGATTTTATTAGGCCTTCCTTTTTACTTGTTTCTGCTTATTCCCTTTTCCACTTAACGAGTGGTCTCAACTGCATACAACTTTATTACTATGCCAATACATTAATATGGTTCCAAATCCCCACTAAATATGTTTTTGCCTTCTCAGTGTTTTTGTTCTCTGGAACTCTTCCCCTGTGATTCCCTAATCTAATCTTATCAATTGCTGTACATCACACTTTGTTACTCCCCCAAAATGAACTAGGGTGACAATGTCAAGCCACAATCTCTCTTTTCTACTCGAGGAAGAAAATATTTCTTGAACTAAAATATAGTATTAAAGGTATAGAAGCAGGAGGGAAGGGTAGTAGCAGGACAGGAAGTAATGCTCAATGCATATTAAGAAGAAAAGCAGTGGAAAAGGAAGGGAAAGGAAGAGAAATCTAGAGGTCTTCTCTTGCTCAGGGAAGATTTTCTTTGGGTGAACAAATGTACCAAATCACAAACCCATACCCACTTGCTAACATAAGGTTTACTATGCTCAGAGTGCAGGCTTAAAGAATAGTCAGTAGCAACAGCACTCTGGCCAACTTCTCATCTCTCGGTGCCTGCAAGTTTGGTTAGTTTGCTGTTCTTGGTGCTAGAATTTGAATACATTTGATTTGTTTAAGCAAAGGCAGTAGAAGTAGATCTTTAATCACAAACTTCTTCACAACAGTATTTTGAATACTTGCTTCCACTGTGTGTATGTATCTCTCTGTGTTATCCTCAGTACTATTGTAGAGTATGTCTTTGAGGAAGAAAAATGGATAATGCCTGCTTCTTTGTATGTGTTTAGCTTTTTACGACATAAACACATTCCTGTCAAGAGTGTGACATGTTTGCTTTTTTGGTGTGGGTTCGGAGTGAGAAAATAAGTGCACTTTTTTGCTTTGACAGGACTTATAATTTCACTTCAGCTTCTTCGTGGAGAAGTGGAGCAGATTAGAAGGGAATTTCCAATGATCTTTAACAGAGGCGTGGCTATTACTAGAAAAATAGGTTTCCCAGATGTTATCATGCCTGGTGAGTAGTTGAAGCTTTTATTCACTTGCTGATACTCTTTATCTAACTCCAGTTATCATCACTGAACATGGTTCAAAATGGCTTTTTTGTTTGTTGACCGATTTAACTGAATGTAATTTGTTAAGGCATTCAGTTATGCAAATACAGAAAATAATGGCCAATGTTTATTTTTATTTTAGTCTTTCTAAAAATCAGCTATCCTTTGTTGATTTTTTTAGAGTATTAGTATTTACTGTTCCATTCCTCTACTACTACCAGGACAGAGGGGAGGGAGAAAGAGGTGGCATCTACATGAAACATTATGTGCCTTTTGTGGAGTAGTAGTTAATCTGAGCAAATGAGTTTAAGCTGAAATATCATTTGCTGTTGTTCTGCCACTTAGTCCATATTTCCCCCCTCCTTTTCTCTGTGCAGTTACCACATTTAATATGAGAACATAAATAACTTAGTATTTCAGGCCTGAAGTTTTGTCTAGTTCAGCAGCCTTCCATACAACAGCCTATCAGCTGCTATGGGAAACCTCGCCCTGGAGCCAAAGTTGATCAATAGTATGAGGCAGGTTATATTAGTTCTATGAGCCTGAAGTCATATTAGGCTAGGTCTTCTTGAACACAAGTTTTCCCTGCTACATTACAAAATTCTTTTGTAATATAAGAAACTTCAGAATGTTTTGAGTTAAAGGGAAAGGTCAGAAATACCAAGGAGCGGATACAAACATCTTTGCTTGTTAAACAATTGTATTACTAATAGTGCTAAACACAGTAAAAACACATATAAAAATTGAACTAAAGCCGCAAAAGCCAGGATGATATATTGTGTAATATAACAACAACATGCCTATGAGCAGCTCTTCAATTACTTGTTATTGGAAATCTTTCATTGTCTTTTTTCCTTCTTCCATCAATGGAACAGAAGGATATAACTAGTGATCTAACTGGGAACGTGTCCTAAATCGGAATGGGTGATGTTTTATTGTATTTTTATTACCTTGCTGCTTTAGTTCTTGTAAATTGCCCTGGCAGTTTTATACTGAATGACATTAAATAAATCTGATAAACATTAGGCTATGTCATAACAAAAATCTAGTAGGTATGCAACAGGTTGAGAAGGTCCATATTATTAGAACAGAACACTGAATATAGTGGTAACTGAACACAGATTATGTTATAAACTAAGGCTTGAACACATGTAATCTAAATGCATTTCTTGTAGCATTAAAAGTAATATTTGTTACTTCAGTGCTATACAGTTTGATAGAATAGAGTCTGCATTTGAGACATATTGAGAATACTATATTTGGTTGCATTCAGATGTAATACTAAACTGTGCTTAGAACTTTGTGAATAAACCTAATATTCTCTTTGTGTGCTTCCTCTCTTTTTATTTGTGTCCAGAAGAAGTAGATACCAAAAATAATAAAAGAAGAGCAATATGGATTTGTGAAAGGAAGGTTGATAGGAGATACTATTAGAAATATATTTAATGTGATACACCGTGCAAGAATAAATAAGAATAATTTAGGCTTATTAAAATTATATATATAAAGCTTTTGATTCAGTAAATCATGAATATTTAAATAAAGTTTGCAGTAAATTCAGAGGTCAAAACAGGGATTAGAAAGACATTGAAAACATTATTATGGATAAATTAAAAGGGGTAAAGTGGGCTGGGAGGAAGGATTTATCAGTTTGACAGGAGAAAAAGGAAGATCAGAAGAATCAATTATTCAACAATGGAATCAGGATTTGGATGGGGAATGCCGAGATGTGAAGAAGTATTTAATGGTAGTTGGGAAATAAAACATAATAGAAATAAAATGTATTAAGAAATCGTAAAGAATGCTCTGCCAGTTAGCACATATGATACCAAGTTTTAGTTCAGAATATTGGGATAACTAACAATAGAGGGAGCCTTTATGCCTTTATGGTGGGATTGTTGGAAGGTCCAAAAATATTGGGGGCAAATGGGAACTAAGTAACTAAAATGTTAGATAAAAGAATTATTTGGACAAAGAGATATGTTTATGGTTTAAATTTCATCAACAGATACAAAAAGAAAACCACAGTATTGTTCATCAGCTTTTAATGGCAGCAAAGGCAGTTATTATTTTAAAAAACTAGGTAACTCCTAAGGAAAGAAAATTAAAAGAATGGTATAATTAATACAGTAGAACAAATGCTGTTCAATTTTCTAAAGCTGGGGCAACTGAAATATATGGGGATCAGCTGCATGTGGAAGTTCACACAAAGGGTATGTATCACACTTTATCCTGTTCACATGGCTCCCAGCCAGTGACTGTCAGAGGTATATGGTTCCTGATATATAGCTTTCTGAAGTCACACAGCCATTAGACCCAGTAACTTGGGGTTGCCCTGACATCCAGAGAAGTTAATCTGAAATTTTGGATTGCCAAAACTCTCTTCAGCTTGTGCAGAGGACTATAGATTCTTCTTACAGAAAATATCTGAAGGCTAAGCAAAGATGCCTAGTGTGCTATGTAGGGATTTATGAAAAAATAATGTGTTTGTTTGTTAGATGAAATAATGACGTCTTAAATTCTAAAGCAGTGCTTTGCTTTATTTCCATAAGGATGAACTGCAGTAAAACTAAAGTTTACATGCTGCTCCTTTAACAGCTAGGAAGACTTCGGAAAATGTTGTAGCTTGTCCCAATATCCAGACCTGAAGAAAATGTGACTTACCTTTAATTAAGAAACAAGACATGAACTAAAACTTGGAAAGGGCTAGATTTGTTTTACTAACCTTACTTAAAATTTAAGACTTACCAGATTCATAATTGTAATCAATTATAATCTATGTATATAAAAGACCATCCTTTTGGACATTTAGACCATTTCCACATGGTGTGAGCTATCCTGTGCCATGCTGGCCTGCATTATCTAGCCAAGCCTGCATTGGGTTGAACTGAGACAAGTACATGTTAAGGCCATCTGTATTGTGGGTGGCCCATCTGGGTTCAGCCTTGGCTACTAGGTTTGAAGGCTGTCCATGAAAGTTCCTGACCTTTGAAGTTTTAGGCCGGGGGATTCCTGTAAACCAATATAGTGAACTCTGTACTTTCTACACACCACATATTGTTCTTGACTACCGACTGTGATTCCCTTGCTGACCACTGTGTTGAGCTATTCCAGGGTATCAAGATAGGGTGCCATTTTGATGCCCTGTCCTGGACAGAAAGTTCTGCTGAGAGGAAGTGCCTGGGCTATTCCAGCATGTGGAGGAGACCCAGAATAATGGCCCAAGTGGAAAGAGACCTTAATTTTGATATACCATTAGTGTGTATACCATTTCATGACAACAGCTTTGATTCATTTTACAAACCTATATAAAAATAGGTATGGAAGTCTAATATTCAAAGAGAAGAATGTATGATATCCTCAATCATTGCAAGTTCTTGTCCCTGTTCCTTATTTCCTGGTTTGTATCCTGTATAGACTTTTGTGTGTCTGATAAAAAGTGCATGTATCACCTTGTAACTGTGAAAAAGATTTTTTAATTTGTCTCAATTTTCCTGGCTCGTTGTTTACTTTCCCTTCATTCTCTTCCTTTTCTTAATGACGCAGAGATGAAGATAGTTGGGTGTAAGTTTTTGCTTTAACGTGTTCTGTCCATTTATTGCTTGCTGTTTTCCCATTTCTACTTCATATTTTCCATATCAACATTTTTTGCTGGAAGAGTATAGACCACAAACTGTTTATCTGAAGAGCTGGATTCCTACATATTATGATTACAGCTAAAGGTCTAGGACATGTACCTTTCCATACCCTATAGCATGTTCTGTTGCTAGACAGGAACACTTCACTAGAATTTCCTTAGAAAGATGTATATGTGGTTGTTGATTTCTCTGATGTTGAGTTTTCTTTCAGCTTCCTAGTCCTGGTAGATAATCTATCCCAGTGCATGTGTTTATGAAATATCTTTGTGCTCACAGTCTTAAAACATTTAAACCAGGAAAAATATATAAGTATGTATTTTATTAGTATAAATACAGGGACGTATCGAACGAGTGACTTAGAAAAAGAATTGGGTTTTTAAAATTGTTTAATTTTGGTATTATTGACACTGTGCTGATCAACTCCAAGTGTTTAAAAGATAATAGGGTATAATTCAGATATGTACTTGCCAATGCAGTAACAGAATTTTATTTTGTTTTAGTACCTTATTTGAAAACAAGGTAGTTTTTCCTTGTTGCATTTATAACTTATCCTTCATTGGGTAGCCTCAGGCAGGTAACGGTGTTTTGTTTTTCATTTTTGTTTAAATAAAAAAAAAGTTTGGCTGGGCCATCTACTCTCCACAGTTGAGATAAACCATTGGTTACTTGACAACAGTATTTTCTTCAGCAAGGATTCGTTTAAATTATTGAAGAAAAAATGTACACATCATTCCCCAACTCAGTATAGATTACAAAAGTTAGTTGTTATTTAAGATATATTAAATATACTGGCTCGGGCAGGACACGATTGGTTGCTGCTCATCAGGTGCCCACAGCCTGTAATTGGAGTTCTACTTTTCCCTTACGGGGATTTGAACTCACGGGCTGGTGAACACATTAGCTGTTATTACATAGTGCACCAGCCTGTTGAGCCACTGGATACAAGGAGAACATGTCTTTAGACGAAATATAGGCAATTTTCCAGGTATTGTCACCTTTCAGTTATCCCTCTATTGTAGAGAGTCATAGCTAGTTCCTCATCCATGGAGGCCACAATAGCTATAGAGATTTTTACAACCAGTGGTGTGTGGGCTATATATTACAAGACCACCACTGGCTGGCTTAACCATCAGACTGTCTGAAAAATGATTGTCGGCATTTCATAAATTCTTCTCAGCATTTCCAGACAAAGAATAATGAAGGTTCATAGCTTTTGAGAATCCACAGTCCCTGGGACTAGTAGATGTACAGAGCATAGTTAACAAAAACATGATCTGGTTGAAACTAGAAACTCCATAGCACAGTTGTTTCTACATAGACATAAATACCATGGAACCTTTGAAAGCATAAATTGGAAGTAGTCAACCATTAAAATTTCTGTAGTGGAGTTGAAAAGCTACATGAAAAAAAAGTACCCAACAGCAGTAAAACAAAAGAGAGAGAGAGAGAG
>MTQE01000401.1:26990340-27037168 GCA_014337955.1 Aspidoscelis marmoratus
GAGAGAGAGAGAGAGAATCAGGACTCAGAATAATATCAAAATTAAGGAACAATATTCAGATTGCACTTTAATGAAATCTGGCACTCACTTAAAATTATACCAGGATTTGATAACCAATTAGTACCTTCAAGTCACAGTCTTTCTCTTAAAGAAAATATTTGTTTTTAATCTCTGTGATACCACAAAAGTTAGCATAAGGGAGGAAAGAGTAGACATTTTTCTTTGTTGCCCTACCATTTCTTTAAAACCAGTTTACCAAATATTCTGGTAATTTATCACACTAATAAATTGTAATAAGGCATTGGAGAGTTTTCTTTGTTGTTATGATATTAATAATTTTCTTTCATGGTTAAATATATAAATTACAAGAAAATTTAAATTTTTTAAAAGTGTTAAATAAAATACTTCATAATTCAAAGTAAAAAGCCCAACACATTTTAGTACACCATCTTCACAGATTGTGCATAGTGAGCTTTTCATCTTGAATTATGAACATTATTCGTACAATTCTTTTTTAATATATCTATTGCCTCTTTTAATAGCAATCTGAGATTTTCTTTTTTATTTGTCATGTTAGAAAAGTTCAGTTTCATAGAAATCTATATGTGAATTACATTACAGAAGATCCTGTTTTGTGAGTTTCTACTGTACTGGAAGAACACATAGTCTAAAAGTCTTGAAAAAATTTTGATGGATACTTTAAGCATATTTAGCTTGGCAGATACTTAATATGTTTCCACTATTTGATGTTATTGTCTACTAAAAGTTCAAATATAATAAAATACAAAACTTATAGAAAGCATAGAAACTGTTCCTAGGGATATATACTAAATGATTGCTTCCACATTAATGGGCAGCTTACCAACAGGAGAATGGTAAATACTCAGGGCTTGTGAAAAGCTTCCCTAATGGTCAGGACTCTAAATTGATTGTTCCTGGCCACTGGAACCAAACTGTGATTGCAATACAGCCAAGAGGGTCAAAAATGTGATTGGAACTTTGGGCATCCAGGTGTTCTCAGGTCGACTGGCCCACAGATGACTTTTTTAGAACGTGGCCCTCCATGTTCCAGAACTACACCCTCCAAACCTTAAGATGAATAGTTTCTAGTCATCAGAGGCATTGGGGTGGGTGGGTGGGCAGCTGCAAATCTGGCACAAGCTCTGCATTCATTGGGAGGCAAGGACTGGGTCAGTATTGTCACAATGCAGCAGTGGACCTAGTTATTTCAAACCTACTGGTCCACATCTAGAGCGGGTAAGTCCAGAAAGGACTCTGGATTTCCCACTCTGGAGTGCCTCTTCTGGGTGTTAGGGAGGAAACTGGATACCACTGGAACATTCAGTGGAATGTGGTTAGTAAATATGTTTATTGAGTTGCTGTGTGAAGAACCTCTTATTTAAGTATAGAAAGAAAATCAACATGTTTAAGAGAACATAAGAACATAAGAGAAGCCCTGCTGGATCAGGCCACAGCCCATCTAGTCCAGCATCCTGTTGCACACAGTGGCCCACCAAATGCTCACGGGCATCTCAAGCAGAGACAAGGACAAACCTTCTCCTGCTCTCGAGTTCCAGCAGATGGCCCTAGAAGCGCCCCATTTCCTCCCCCCCCCCTCAGCCTGAAAGATGCACCTAGGCATTCGTTCTAGTAGCCATTATATTTATTGTAAGATTCTAATATTTACTGAACTGATATTTTTTTTAAATATCAGCTCTCAAAGACTAAATATTCTATATCACTGAGCTGGGCAAAGAGTGTTTTGGTGCAAAATAAAAATAGATGCCATGAAACCCTCCATTTTGGCAGGTGAACTAAAGTGAGATAGCTACCTGGGATCATTTGGTGAAGGATGGGTTACAATGCAATGAAATAAATAAATAACTGTTTGGGTAAGTTGGCTTTCTCTATTGTCACTTTGATTTCATTGTTTGTCTTGTGGTTCTGTTTTGCACACTGCCCAGAGACTGTAGTGAAAGGCAGTATAGAAATCCTAAATAAATGCATGGGTGTGTGGGATTAGGATGAGAGAGAGTTGACTGGCCCAAATCCACCAAATGAGAATTTAAACTCATACTGTAGACTTCAAGGTCTTCACTTTATCATTTTAACCACTGCACTAAACAGGTTATGCAGATTCTGCTTCTTTTTCTCACTCTTCCTTTGTCATGTGTTAAGCAAACTCATAGATGTTAAGTGAAGAACCAGACTTGTTACTTCTGTTCTCCATGTTTCCTTCCTTCCTTCCTTCCTTCCTTCCTTCCTTCCTTCCTTCCTTCCTTCCTTCCTTCCTTCCTTCCTTCCTACCTACCTACCTACCTACCTACCTACCTACCTACCTCTGAGTAAAGGTGTTTTTCATACCTGGGAAGCAAAATTGAGGTTAGAGATGAACAAAACTGGGAAAACTGGAGTTAGCTTTCATTGAGTTGAAACCCAGAATTAATGAACTCCTTAGCACAAGGATTTTTGTTGATGTGTAGAGCAACTTTATTGAGACAGCCAGCTAGTTGGTGCCCTTTTGGTGATTTGTGTAGGTCCGTATACTGCAACTAGTGGCAAGAAAATGATGGGGTACAAAGTGATGGGGGAATGTGAGGCACAAGTGCTAATTTGGAAACCACTCCCTAGTTTGCTACTAGCTGTCTCATGATGTACAAGATTTGGTACATTCTTCATTGAGATGCACACAAAGATTGTTTTGTCAAAATTACTTTCTCCCATTTTTTTTCCTTTTACACAACAAGAAATTTCCTTAGGAATAAAAAAGTTGATTCTTTCTGCAAACTTAAATTCTGCTTAGGAAACAGCTTTGAGATGGAATAACCTTTTTTAGTTATAGAAACAAAGAAGAGGAGAGGGGTTCTTTTGTATTGGTCTCTCCTTTAAACAATTTAAGAGGAAAAGAAAACTGTTTTGGGTAATGGGGAACTCCTAGATGGAGTTCCTCTTGTGATTGAGTTAGGCTTATCAGAGGATAGTTGTCATCAATTCCTTCAAATGCATTATGCATCTGAGTGCAAGAGAGGTAGTCAAAGAACTGCTCAGTTGCACAGGTGCAGTGGTAGCCAGATGAGATCTAGTAAACATCCAGCTAAGATAGAGGTGTTGTACATCATTGATTTTCACCTAAAAAAGTGAAAAGACATATTCTGAATAGATTTATAATCTGATAAGAACATAAGAGGAGCCCTGCTGGATCAAGCCACAGCCCATCTAGTCCAGCATTCTTTCACACACAGTGGCCCACCAAATGCCCATGGGCATCTCTAGCAGAGACAAGGGCAAACGTTCTCTTGCTCTCGAATTCCAGCAAATGGCCTTAGAAGCATCCTGCTTCCCCACCCCCCACCCCCAGCCTAAAAGATGTATTTAGGCATCCATTCTAGTAGTTTAGAATGGATGCATAGTAGGTGCATAGTTTAGAAATGCTTCTGGATGTCCCATTGTCATTTGACTCAGGTGATAGTGGTAGCGAAGGACATAGCACATGTACCATTGGATCAGATCCATGGCCCATTGTGTCCAGTGATCTGTTCTCACAGTGGCCAGACCAGATGCACAAGAAAGATCAGCAGGACACAAGCACACATCTCGCTTTGCTCTCAGTCTCCCAGTAGCTAATTCCTGCTGCCATCTGGGCTAATCAAGCTACAGTATCTAGAACAGCAGTTCTCAACGTGGCTAATGGCACGACCCCCCAATGCAGCTCCCAATGCCTCCGCGACTCCAGGGGCGGGGGCGGGGCGGGGCCAGGGCCGCTGGCGTCGCGTTCGGTCCTCCCCGACCCGCAACTCCTCCTTGGGGGGGGGGCGACGCCGGATTCCAGCGGGTGAAGGGGGCGGGCGGTGAGGCACCAGGCGGTGTGGGTCCGGCACTCTTCACCGCCATTGCTGCCCGGCAGGCAGGCAGGCAGGCAGGCATAGCACCGGGCGGGCGCCTGCCCTCAGTGGCCAGCCCAGCCGCCTGGGGCTGCCCACAGTCGCCGCCGCCGCTGCCATCCTCCTCACCTCGCTCGCCTCACCTCAAGCGCCGCCGGGGATGCTCCCGCTGCTGCCTCAAAGGCAACTGCCACCCGCTGCCGCCACTAATCTCTCCTCACAGCAGTGGCGGCGCGGCGGGGGGCGTGGCGGGGATGCGGGGGGGCCTGCGGGAGCTTTCGGCGACCCCGCTGAAATGGCTGCGCGACCCCCAATGGAGTCGCGACCCAAAGGTTGAGAACCGCTGATCTAGAATGACTTAAAATGTCATTGTAGCAACTCCTTGAATTGGGCTCCTTAATAAGCAGGCAACTAATAGAGAATGTCAAGACTGGATGCTGCATTCTGTAGTAGTTCTAGTTTTTAAACTGTAAGGGTAGCCTCATATAAAGTTAATTGCCATTTAGGGCAGTAGTCTAATCCAGAGGTTACCAGAGCCGAAATCACCATGTCTTTATCGAGGAAAAGTTGAAGCTGATGAACCAACTGTAAGTGGAAGCACTTCCGGCCACCGCTGTCACCTGAGTCTCAAGGGAAAATGATGAATCCAAAATCACACACCTGTTCTTTTCAGTTCCCCCTTCAATATTGGATGCCTCCTAACTTCCTCATTTAGAGATGTAGTGTTGAATTTTTAAAGGGCTTTTAATGTATATTCTATTTTTATTCTGTTGTTTTAACAGTTGTTACCTGCCCAGAGACCTTCAGGTATGGGGCGGGATAGAAATGTAAATAATGAATAAATAAATACAGTACTGTATTGTTTACAATATTGTTCCACAATCAGCACCATAGTGCCTCTAATCAAGTCAAGCCCCTGAACTGCCTCTCCTGACTCAAATGGAAAGGAAGGGTACAGCTACATGTCATCATCATACTGATGGCATCTGATTTTTGATCTCTGCTTGATATGTTCCAGTAGTTTCATGTAGGCATTTAAAGGACTGGACATAGAATTGACTCCTGAGAAGCCCTACCTGTTAGCTGTCTGGATGTTAAAGTCTTCTGTGACATTTTTTTGACTCTGCACCACCAGTACCAGCAGAATCTAGGTTAAAGAGTGGCTCTATTCACAGCAGCTCCAGAGAAAGTCCAAACACACACTGTGCTACCTCCACTTATCCAGAGGAGCTTGGAGCAGAAGGTTGCAGCATTCACACTCTCTTCCAGGTGCAAACACTGTGAGTGAGCAGGACAACTGTGGCTGCACAATTGCATGTGCCATATGTTACCTTGGTTGTTGCTTTGATGATTGGGCTGGGCCTCACCATCCACACTTCAAATGCTGATGGTCAGATTCAGAGTGCCCCAGCGCTGAATGTGTGGTTGCATCTCACTTTGCCACATTCTTAAGCCAGGCCCTGGGTATCAGATTTCTAATCCTTAAAATCAGTGCAGCACAATTCCATAGTCAATGATAGTACAGCCACTGAAAGATGGAGTAGAACCCTATTCAAACTGCCAGAAGCTGTTTAATGCTGTAGTTCTGACCCAAGGGAAGTCTTCTCTGTGCTTTTGTATATGTGTTGGAATCTTTTGTACACCAAATGAGATATTTAGCGATTTAGCAATCCTTAGAACCATCTACCTGTACGACACTATTAAATAGCATCTGGTGGTTTAAAGGCGGTTCTCTCTCAGTGGGTTGCTATCTTTGATCATGGAATTGTGATGCAGTGGCTGGGACACTGATTAAAAATTTTGCTCCTACTTCTGGATGTCCCATTGTCCCATTGTCCCAACTCAGGTTTTTGCTCCTACTTCTGATGCAGAAGTGGCAAAGTGAACTGAACCTCATCCTCCTGGACAAAATAAAGGGGACAAGTGGTTGGGCAACCCTGTAAGTAGTTATTTCCATTTATTCTAATCCCAATAATTGACACTGACCAGATGAACACTGCCATTGAGGTATTTTGAATTGTGGTATCCAGTTCCATGTGAATATGCAAACTTTTGTCCTGGAAGTGTGCTAAATGCTTCATGGCTCTGTGATCTTTACCCCCAGTAAATTGCAATTCAGTGATGTAATGGTGGCAGGTATGCTTCTGTGCCATCTCTTCAACTTGTAGGCACATGTATTCCTTCATCCATGTCCAGTCAATTGCCCTCTACCTATTGACCCTTCTGCTTTTTGTGATAGCTGTCTGGTAAAAAAACTAGAAATCTTGCAAGCAGACCTTCATTGTCAGTCCAGAAAGCTTTGTTGAAGTAGCAAGTAATGCACATTTTTGCACAAACACAAAGCTTCAATGCTATTCATATACCTATATTCTCTTCCAATTCTACCTCCTCTGTTATGAGGAGGAGATTTATCAGACTGTCTCCATGGTGATTAGTGCCCTTGTTAAGCTGTAACATTTTTCATGAAGACATTCTGTCTTCAAGTAGTTTCCACATCCCTGAATATTCCCTTCTTTAGATATGACCAGGTGTTTTAAATCTAAGTGACACCACCAGTGTGTCAAGCAAGGCCACAGTTATTCAGGACATTACAGTGTCCTGAATAGAATAGGTCCACATGGAGGACACAATCACAATAATAAACTTCACTTTTGGGCTTAAGTCATCTCTAATTTTGGAGATAATGCCAAGTCATCCAAACTAGTAATTAATGATGCGTTTTTCCAGTTCTGTTTTGAAACCATTTAAGTTGGTGGCCATCACAACATCGCATGGTAGCAAATTCCATAATTAACTATCCTGTATGTGAATAAATAGTTGTTTTTGTCTATCTCAAAACATCCAATATTCGTTTTCAGATGCTTTCAGTTCACACATTTTGTGATACAGGGGTGCTCTTTAGTAGGTGCTTTAGAAGCGAAGTGGGGCAAGAAGGCTTTATATCTTAACCTGGGGTCCATGGACCCCCAAGGGGGTCTGTGAAATTCAAGGGGTCCATGAGCTTGAATTGAAAAAAAAAAATCAACTTTATTTTCTCTGACCTCTAATTGAAATCTATCATTTCCTTTGCCTATGAATGTATGCAGTCCATTACAGTAGAATTCATTTCGTATCTCATTACACTTATTGCTGTGTTCTGAGAAGAGGTCCATGATTTTCACCTATCTGGCAAAAGGATCTGTAGAACAAAAAAGGTTGAGGACTTCTGCTTTAGAGGGTTAGGTTGGCTTTTGAGATTGCTGTATGTACATTTTTGTCTTACTTTATTTGCTAGGAGCTTATCCTACTCTAGTTACGTTCCTGTTGCGATAATTATTTCTTTTCCTCACATGAGTAGACAAGACATTTTCACGCACCACTCCAAGAAATTTACTTAAGCTTAAGTGGATGCTCTTTTACTTTTGTCACCTATGCCGTATTTTTGATTCTGACAGTACTTTGAATCCATTCTTGGTCATGTGAAGCCTGTGTATAGGCTTGACTTGTTGAAGAATGTTTTCCAGTATTTAACAAATGCCAACCCCTGCCCGTATTGCTGTCTTAACCTCTGCTTTCATTGTGGTCTTGTGTGTGTTAACTCAGGGCCTGCTTCCAGTCTGAACTTAGTATTGATTTGAAACCTTGCATCCTTCTCTCAAGGAGCAAGAAATTAAGATGCCACCTTTAATGAACAAAATACAATTTTAGTTACTTAAATGTTTCATGAGTCATCAGATACTACATTCTGTATCCCACTGTTCCTATTAAACTGAGGAAATTACATAAATTGATTAAATGTATCGCTGTACTCTGTCCTTTTAAAAAACCACTGTGAATAAGTTAAGATGAGGAACAACAAATATATTGTCTTGTATAACAATCCTATGCAATTTTACACAGAAGACAGTTAAATAGGACTGCATCCAAGAAGGATCAGTATATAGGATAGCAGCCTATGGGTGTTTTTCCACTGGCACTAGAAGTACCCATTAAGTATCCATTAATGGGTACAAAAATGCCATTAGGTACCCATTAATGGGTACTTAATAGGTATTTTTAGTGACAGTGGAAAAACACCCTATAAGAAATCATTAGTTCTTCTGTAGCAAAGTGCTATGTAGGCTGATCACAGCTCTGCCAGGAAAGAGGTTGCCTTTCAACTGAATAATTTCTGCAATGATAATATAGTGTCCTTGCAAGTTATTTTGTGCCAAGGATGCCACCTCCTCAGGTCAAAAGCTGACAGTGTTTTATAAACAGAGCTGTAATCTGCAAGGGGCACTTAAAAAATCTGTACAAGAACCAAATGTCTAGTTATTTCTTGGGGGAGGGGAGATCTAACCTTTTTCAAACTAGAAAATATAACAGAGCACTATGAAAATGTTAATCCAGCTCCTTAACAATCATTTTGTTTCCAAAGTGTTTTACAGAATTTAGACTTCATAAAGCATTACTAACAGCCATCTAATTTAATGCACCAGTGTTAAGATGTTCATTTTTATTAACTATTTATTTTATACTTGGAATGAGTTGGACTCCCATCAAAATTGTAATGCAACATTACTATTTGACAGAGGCAGAACATTTTCTTGAATGACATTTTAAAAAAAATTCCCGTGTCTCTCAATTTCTTTCTCTGTGTATAGGTGATATACGCAACGACTTGTACCTGACTTTAGAAAAGGGGGAATTTGAGAGAGGTGGAAAAAGTGTACAGAAGAACATTGAAGTGATGATGTATGTTCTTTATGCTGATGGAGAGATTTTAAAGGTAAGTGAATGTTGTTTTTAAAGAAGTGTTACGATAATTCCACCACTGATTTTGTGTACATTTTTTTAATACAGGAAATGCTTCATATATACCTGAACTTAATGTTCCTAATTCTGTTCAAGTATTTAGGATACGTTATATCAGTGGCTAGTCATTCTAAAATATTTCAGTCGCAATGGGGGCGGGGGGGACCCTTGGGCGGCCGGAGCGACACGCTGCGGTCGCCGAAGGGGTTCATCGGCCCCAGCCAGCCGGGCATCGGCCTCCTGCCGCCCCGGAAAAGGGCTAGAGGAACCCGATGCGCCCATCTCCCCGACTCTGGCAGCCGCCATGGGGCTGCCGGGGTCGGGAAGGGCCTAGCTTGCCCCCCCCGCCCCCCCCGCGGAAGGCTGTCAGCTTCTTTGCCGGGCTGCGGGGATGATCCGCAGCCCGGCAAGGCAGGCAATCAGCCCGACCGCCATCAGCTGTTGGGCCGAAATCTGGCCCATGCTGACGGCGGAGGCGTGGCCGCGGCTGTCAGGGAGAGAAGCATGTGCGAATGCTTCTCTTCCGGAACGCGCCGGGACGCCTCGTACGCGTCGGAACGGATGCAGAGCACTTTAAGGTGCTCTGCATCTCGAACGCGTGGAAGACAGCTCCGGACGCGAGGCGGCGCAAGCCCCGCTCGGGCAATGCGAATGCCTCTTCCGAAGCTGTCTTCCACGCGTTCCGAAAAGGCCTGTGCGAAAAGGCCTCTTGTTTTACTCTTCACATTGGATACATACTGTATGTATTACTTTGCATTTTTTAAAATCTCCCAGCTTTTTATTCCAAAGAGAACCTTTTGGTATAAGCTTTTTTAAAAGATGGCCTGGGTTTTGTTTACCTAGGAAAAGGTGTTGCTTTGAAGTATTTTCCACAGTTTGCTTTTGTCTGGGTCTCTGTTGACAGTTGTGTTTATTTTTGTATTGTTTTGTTTTTCTTAGCCTGCTTGAAGCAACCCATTTCACAAAGATTTCAGCTGTTTTACTTCTTTACCTCTTTTTTAAGTGTCAGTAGTGATTGTTTCTGCTGCTGTTAGGATCTTGGAGGCGTTTATAAGCCTTTTAAAAAATTACCTTAACTTTTTCCAGCATTAACTGTTGTTAATTTTTTAATAATTATTTGTATACCACCTGTCAAAAATGAAACAAAATGTTCAAGGTAGTTTAGAACAAGAATAGAAAATACAATTATAGCATTTATTATTATTCCTGTCATTTAAAACACTTATACTGTATTCCAATTCATCATCTAAAATTCACAAAATGATTTAAAATAAGAATCTGAAAGTGAAATTAAAAGAATTTAAAACATAAAGCAGAATTAAAGCTATATGGGTCAAGGGATGCTGGTCTGGAGCATTCTAGCATGTGCTAATGCCAGGGAGGAAGGATATCAGTGATAATATTAGCCAAGAGTTATAAGCCCATTTCCAAACCATTTGTAGTCCTTCATTCAACAGTGAGAAAGATTACTCACTGGAGAAATCTTTCCAGCAGTGGATGTCCCAGCAAATTCACTTCAAGGTCATACTATGCAATGCTCAGAATTACTGCAATACCAAGAGCTACAACTGAGACTTTACAGGTCTCAGTTAGCATGACCATACAATTAGAAAATGACTGAATAATATAATTTCTTTGGAAGCGTTGCCAGGAGAAAGCCTCTTGGTTCTAAAAAGAACATGACCACAATACTTAAGTTTGCAAAGTTACATATGAACAAACCACAAGACTTCTGGAACAGTGACCTTTGGACTTATGAGACCAAAGTGGAAATGTTTGGCCATTATGCACAATGCCACATCTGACAAAAACCAAACAAAGCATAACAGTACATACACTTCATACTGGCTCTCAAGAACAGTGGTGGAGGGGTGACTATTAGGGTTTGTTTTGCATTTACTGACTTGGGCACTTTGCAGTCATTGAGTCCACCGCAAACTCTCCCGTATACTGAAGTATTCTAGAGTCAAGTGTGAGGCCATCTATCCAACACCCAAGTCCAGGGCTCAGCCCAATTGAAATGCTATGGCGAGACCTTAAGAGAGCTATGCGTAAACAGATGCCCACAAGCCTCAATGAACTAAAGCAACGTTGTAAAGAATGGGCCAAAATTCCTCCAAAACGATATGAGAGACTGATAGTGATATGGAAAATGATTAGCTCGTGTTACTGCTGCTCAAGGTGTTTCTACAAGCTGTTGATTCATGGGGTGTTGTTAGTTTTTCACCCACAGCTTTTCCATTTTTACTTCATTTTTGTTGAATAAATAATGGAACAGTGGAATCTGCTTTGTGTAATTGTTCCTCTGAGGTTGTATTTACCTAATTTTAAGTCCTTCTGCCCACCAGCTGTTTTTTAATGTCCTGATGCACAAAACCAGAGAATTCTAAGAAGGTATACTTTTGTTTTTCTCATGACTGTATGCTTGCTGCTTTGAAATTTTTGATGGGAGAAAGACACGTGGATACATAAATGGAGTGCTGCTTACAGAAATTCTTCCCCCAACCTGATTTTTTCAGACAACAGTCTCATTTTTACTCTTTGCAGATTAACAGAAGGAATAATCAGTGTGGTAACAGAAAAGGTTTCATACTCAAAACAAATCTCAGTATTATGTTAAATAGGGGAAAGATGAAGCACAGCTAATAGGTAACCTAAGAAAGGATGTGTACTTCATGTGCCCAACATTCTTTTGCTGCTTTTATTCTTATTTTACTGAAGTATGCTACATGTATACAAGTATGCATCCTTAATATGCAGCTGTCTTGAAATTATCATGTATAGTCTTGTCTGGTATGATATTTTCTGCATTTTTTCTTTTTCAGGACTGTATCAGCTTAGGCTCAGGAGAGCCAAGCAGGAGTGTATATCACTCCTTTGTCCTCTATCACAGTAACAGCCCTCGTTGGGGAGAAGTTGTCAAACTTCCTATTCCAATAGACAGATTCCGTGGGTCTCACCTCCGCTTTGAATTCAGGCATTGTTCCAGTGAGTATAACATCTTCCATGACCGAATGAAGCCTAAATTTCATAAGTTGCTTTTCAACTCTAGTGCTCTACTAATGTTGCAAAGGGTCAGGAGAAAGAAATAGCTTATAAACTTGTCAGAGGCTGTGGTCACACCTTCACTTTAAACCTCTGTCCAAATGGAGGTGGAAAGTCCACAGACAAAATGGATAGAAATGAAAAGGTGTGAGCAGTCAGACCTGAAGATGGAGTTAAGAAGGTTTAAAGTGAAGGTGTGACCATGTTGAGAAATGTTTTCATCATTGTTCCAATCAGTTGTCGCATTACTTTTTTAAAACACCAGTAGCGAGATAATCACTAATGCCATAGCCAAATTTTGTGCAAACTGCCCACGTTTGCTTTGTCACAGGCTGTTTCAGATGTAATGATAAGAGCCTGGAAGATATATTAATAAATTGCAAATAAATCAAAACTTAAGTTACAAGTTAAGCAGATGTTGGTATTTGATAAAACCAAAGATTAAACCAATACTAAAATTACGGAAGTAACATATAGCAGTATGGAGGTTTGGCCGTTGGTCCATAAATTACTGTACTATACTGATTGATGTAGACACAGATTCCTATATTAAATTTATGTCCATCCTGTGGACTTTGGTTTTTCTTCCTCACATTCTTGCCCTGACCTGTTTGCACTTTGTTTATAACTGACCATCTGAATATAAGTGCAAAGTCTAATTTCAGGACATATATGAGAAAAACTCATCCTTAGTCATCCTCACGCATGACCTCCTGAGGTAGAGAGAGAGAGAAGGAGGAAAATTCTGCTGATCCTGCTTGATATTTTTGTGAGCTTTGATACTCAAAAACCATATATCTCCCTGTACTCCTTCTGCAAGTCAAGGGTAGGAAGCACTGTGCTACCTTCATGGGCAACCTCAGTAAATGGTACAATATGAGGTAACTGTACTTTGGCACCTTGGCAGAAAAGCTGTAGGGTAGGACATGGCAGCTTCTTGTCCCAAGGGCTGTTCAGCATTTGTATGATGTCTCTGGGAACAAGCTTTAGGAGTTCTGGGAAAAAAGAGATAAGGTAAGGTTTGTATGTGTGCTTGTATGTTCATGTGCACCATGTGTGTATGTGTGCCCACATGACCATGTTTACATCAGACAATGAGTCTGTATCATGTGGTAAATAGGTATTACAAAGTTACATATAATAATAAGCATCAAGTTAGACATATATCTCTATTAGGGTGATGTAACTGTGAAGCTCTAATGGCTCATAACCAACCTGAATAACACATCAAACGTATATTTTGGGATTCTTTCCTCAGTGGTGAAAATAAAGGTATACAATATTAGACTACATCTCCAGTAATCACAAATATAAAATTAATCTGGGAGCACTGAGGAAGGAATATCAGAATGCATATCTGGTGTTATCTACTTCAACCATAGAAGGAAGATTCACATTGGGACTTTTTAATAGAAACAGGAACTGGAGTGGACTTTGATATGTGTGGCTGGTTGTTATTATCCATTAGAGCTTCCCAGTCATATCATTCTAATGCGATACGTGTTCAGCAATGCTTAATCTTATATGCAATATTGTCATAAATTTACCAAATTATTTAAACAGATTTGTTATTACAGATACATGCATACACATATGCATTAGTTAACCTTACCTTTTTGTCTGTTTCTTAGCTTTTACTCAGGGTTTGGATGCTGCTTTCTGATGCTTGTGGTTTCCACATCGGGCGTTTTAGAGACAGGTGTCATTAATATGGTAATGACACACAGCTCTGTTTCAATACTGCATCAAAATCAAGAGTGGTCACAAATAGGGCGATGCAGTAGTGGGCTGTATGAGGGCCAACGAACAGGCTGAATCCTGACAAGATGGAAACTATGCAAAGAGAGATGGATTCTTGAGACCAGGAATTGGGAAATTTACCTGTTCTAGATAGAGTTGCACCCTGCCATAAGAACCAGGAATGGAGGTCAAGGATGCTGCTAAAGTCATCATTGTCCTTGGAGGTTCAGCTAATCTTTCTGACTACAAGGCCGTGTTCACACTTTGTTGAAATAGTTTGTCTTATTAAGAAACAAAACTCAAACAACACTAATTATGAACACACCAAATCCTTTCTCAGTTCAGCCTCAGTTTGTGTCGCTATGCTCACGCCTTTCTGTTCTCGTCCTGAGACTCCTTTATGAGACTTTTTTAGATCTCTACCCCTCTCCACTATCACAACACCACCTGAGCTCTGATAGAATAAAGATTCTGTGACTCAACAGTGTGTAATCACACATTGGGTGAAAGTGAAGGCAAATTCATCCAGTATCCACCCACTATAGTACAGTTCAACCCCCTTTAGTCCTCTTCCATGGTCACACCCAAAAAATGAAAATGAATTAACATTCTATAACAGCTCGAGACCCATAAAAATCAGGACTCAGTAAGGTCTGATTGAAGGGAGGAGAGGATTAAAGTGAAGGTGTGAACACAGCCCAAGAGTCTATTACCCACTTCAGAAAGTACTATTAGTGCCCATTTCTGGACAAGGATGATCTAGTTGCAGTGCTCCATACATTTATAACTTCAGCTTTAGTTAATACACTGTATGTGTGACTTTCCCTGTATCTGCTCCGGCAGCTACAAATCAAAACCCAGCAGCCATGTTTTTCAGAGAGTTGCCTTCTTATGCACTTATGCCTAAGCAGTTGTCCTGTGCACCAGTAAGATAGCAGGTCATATTCAACATTCTCTCCCTAGCATAAAAGGACCATGTTATATAGCTGATCACCTTCCCCAGTATAGACCTGTGAGGTCACCAAGAACATCCAAGGAGACTCTGCCCAGAGTGTCATGTATTACTGCATATCACCTTGCAGTAGCCTAGAAAACATTTCATTTCTAACGTATGTAACATATTTTAGATACTTGTTGAAGGCCAGTCTTTTTATCCTGGCCTTGTCTGTCTGAAAGAATTCCTTTTTTTGCTTTTCTTCTCACCTAGTATTTTAAATTATGTCTTTATGTTTAAATTAACAGCTAGCAACTATCTTTTACTTTGTTGTGAAATGGCTTCAAGTGTATGGAAAGAGACAGACCAATGTCAGGAATCATTATTCATGATAGTAAGGGGATTAGGAACAACCATAATTATTCCTTTTGCAGCAGTACGTGAGCCATGTCTTCAACAATGTGCAAACACTGACAATTTTCACACTTCCACCTATTGTAATGTGAATTACTTTTGACCTACGGGTACTGTATATTATAATTGTTTTTAGTACACTAACATTTTCTAACAGTCACTTCTTGTAAAACAAAACAGTCAGAATGAATTTACATAAGAACATAAGAGAAGCCTTGCTGGATCAGGCCACAGCCCATCTCATCTATCCAAGGCTTCTGAAAGCAGAAAGGAGTGTGTAAGATGATTTCATTGATTCCCTCTTACCCTTTTTTGAAAAGTTTTCCAATACAGCAGAGCAGATATTCAGGGAACTGTTCGGAGGAGGAAGAACCAAGCAAAACTAATCCTCTAGCAATTTCCTCCTCTGAGAATGTTTTCTGACCTGATTTCCACATGGGAATTTTATGTCAAAGTCAGTATTTTTGATAGAGGGTGGTGTGTCAGATAGGAAACGTTGTAGTGTAGATTGGGATGGTATTATGCAAACAGTGTTTTGTGTCATGTCCATTAATTTCTTAAAAGTAATGCCTATTAATTACCGTATATACAACAAAGTGACCCTAAATTAGCCTTGCTTACATTTAACTTGATTCTGGTTTTGTTTGTAGCTATGAATAGATAAAAGAAAGTTCTGATTTATGGGTGGTATAAGATCTGTGTATGACTTGTATCCTTCAGAATAACAAGGTTATACAAGAAAGACTTATTGTTCCTTTAAAACATTTTGTCTTGGTAGAATATTAACACCAGGTATTCATAATTTTGTAAAGTAAGGAGACTGGGCAACGCAGATGAAGGAAATAGGAACTACTCTGCTCTATTTTCTGCAGTTTCTCTGTGTGCTGAAACAAGAAACACAATCATTTTAATGCTGTTCATTAGCAGATGCTTGCCTTGTGTACTCACACAGAAAAGTGTGTTTCACCAGTGCTACTTGCAAGCAAGAGGGTGGGGATGGGTGGCATGCACTAGGAAGGAATTATATACTTTAGGACATATCTTAATTAAAGCTGCAGCCCTGTGCACACTTGTTAAAAAAATAAATTCTTCTGAACATGAGGGGGCTTCGTCTGAGCAGATGTATGTCCATTTGTACTGTCAAGGGATGGGCTGGAGAAATGGGATAAAGGGAGAAGAGATTGCGAATATTTTAGTTCCTACCTTTCATATCTCTGTTTAACCGCTGCCATTTAGCTTTGCAGTCTGTATTCTAAGACATGGGTCTGTAGCTGTAATATCTAATTCAGTATGCAGAATATTTTGTGAAAATGAAAAATTCAGTCTGAGTAGCAAAATCCAAAATAAGGCCAATGAAAAGTGGAGCCCAGGGTAAAATGTTAGTCTACTAATTTATTCAACAAAGCATACAAACATTTAATTTTCTTATTGCAGCAAAAGATAAAGGAGAAAAGAAGCTTTTTGGCTTTGCTTTTACACCATTAATGAGGGATGATGGCACCACCCTATCTGATGATATTCATGAGCTTTATGTGTATAAGGTACTCATTCCATATATATTATAGTCCTTTCATTGGTTCATCTCATCATGCATTGTAAAGTAGTTATGTATGAGTAAATTACTGACACAAATGGAAGACCTGCTATTTCCATGTTTAGGTGGTTGCATGTATCTGATATAGTGCATTATAGATTATAAGTCATTACATGAAGATATTTTATTTCCTTTTCCTTATGACTCTCTCTCTCATTTTGGATTATATATTAAAATTTGTTTCCTGCTTTTGATGTGGGGTCTAGACAGGCCACATGGATGCTTTCATTTTTAAAATGCATGTCTTCAGCATGGCAGAGAAGCCGCTCTGCCCTTAAAAATTAAGGTGTTTGTAGTTTTAGCTGTTTTATTTTAACACATTTATGTTTTAAAATAGTCAAAACTAATCATGCAAAACACTACTGGGAAACAGTTTTGTGCCAAACTATTTGGAATAGTTTTGCAGTAGCTCCCCGTTCCAAGCTGGAATTGTTCTAGACAAAGGGAAAGAAGCAGCAATTATCACATTAAGAAAAGAGTCAAACTCACCCTGCAGTTTTGCCCTAACAAAAAGCCTCATTTCTGTTATCCATTGAATCACACTAGCCCTATTTTAACATATCATTTAAGAAAATATTTACCACTGATATCATGGGTTTTAATCATTGTTTTACATGAGTTCCAGGCTGCTTCCGCATTTGCCTAAATAAATCCGGATCTACCTCATCCGGATTTAGTAAAACTGGGTTCCATTGGACCCAGTTTTACTAAATCCGGATGCAAGGTAGATCTGGATTTACGGGGGTAGATCCACATCTAATAGATACGGATCTACCCACCCCCGTCCTTCCGCACACATGGCAGAAGGACAGATTAAATCCGGATTTGAGGTGGGTATTGTGCAGACGCACAGCACCCGCCTCACATCCGTGCTCCGGGGCCCCTCCCCTGGCCCACCACGATTGGCTCCTTGGGCGAGGGTGAGCTGCGAGGTAGGAGTCCCCCGGCTCGCCATGCTTGGCTCCAAGGAGCCAAGCATGGCGGGCCAGGGGAGGGCCCTGGGTAGGAACTGTTTCGCTGTGCGGACGCATCCTAAAAAAATGTGATTTCACAGCAAAATACCCATTAAGCCCACATCAAATGTGGTGTCTATTTAACACCCATTAAGCACACTTTAGGCACGGATAGGTGCGGACGCACCTCACCAGAAGTGTGCATAATAGGTCCAACTGTGTGGACGCGCACACCCGAAAGTGTGCTTAATGGGTGTTGCTGTGCGGATGCTCCTCAATGGAAGTGTCCTAAACAGCCATGCGTGTGCGGACAAGCGTTTCAGAATGTGTGCTTAATGGGTGTTAAAAGACCTGTGCGGAAGCACCCCCAGTGTCCTCCTGAGTCAGAAAATGGCTTTATCATTCAGTAAGACATGGAAGCCGTTTCCACCCAGTGGAAGACCCTGCCACTAGAAGGACCAGAGCGTGCGCTCCAGTTGCTGAGGCGAGAGGTATTCTTTTTGCATGTCCCTCCCTACTCCCCCGACTCCTGGCCACAAAGTAATTACAAAGCCAGGGAACTTTTGTTCCCCAGCTTCACTGTTTTCGCCTGGGGCTGTCTTCAAAAGTGTAGTTCAGATAGGTCTGCATGCCAGTGACAGCGGAATGGTACTAGGTGCTATCAGGATGCTTCCTCCTGCTCTTTTTGGAAAGTATTCTGATAGTGCATTCTAACCCCTTATAATGGGATAGTACCCTATTGTGTGGGGGACTATGTGACCCTTGTATGCCCCAGGTTGCCCCATGGCGCCATTACAACCCATAAGGGTCTTGCCTAAGTTAGTGGTTCCAGAACTATGACCTTGCTGACTCCAGAGACAAGGTGTTTGCTATATGCATGACCATTCTACAGCAACACTCTCTTACATCAGCTTCTGGTTTGGAAAGGGGACATAAAAGACTATCCCTCCCCTTTGGGTCCTAAAACAACTCTTAAGCCACAGGGAAGGACTTTGTCAGATCTGCCAAAGAGTGGTTGCCCAATAGCCAGCTTCCTTTTCTTCTTTGGCTTCTGCTGTTCCTGTTCTTGCTCTTGCTTTTGGTCAAGTAAGCTCCCTCGTAAGTGCTTTTAGGAACAAGGCATTGATCACTTCTGGCAAGCAATCAAAAAGGGGGCTGCTTGCTTCCATGTGGCTGTCCTAGAGCAGTAAGCTCTTGCGACATCTCTTGATTTGGTTCTTGAACCTACTGGCCTAACAGCCCATACTGTGTGTCTTGACCAGGAGCTAATTTCCTGATGGGGAGTCAGAGCAAAACCCAGCTCAGGTATAAAGAAGGTATAAAGTGTCAAGTTTATTTTTGAGTTTTGTTTTATTTATTATTTGCATTTATATCTGTCCTATATCCCAGGGTAGGTTGCACCAATCAAAATACACAGAAGCCAAAGATCCAGATATAAAGTATGTCTTAACCAACTTCTTGTATAGTGCTGTATATTTCTGGCGTATAAGACTACTTTTTAACCCAGGAAAATCTTCTCAAAAGTCAGGGGTCATCTTATACGCCCAGTATCGTCTTCTTATATGAGTATATCCCAAACTCTGTATTTTAACTGGAAAGTTGGGGGTCGTCTTGTACACCCAGTTGTCTTATACGCCGGAATATACAGTATATAACGTCCTTGACACATCTTAGAAGGAAGGCTGTTCTACTGCCTGGGGAAAGCCCTCTCATGGGTACCTACTCCTTTAGCTTTTGATGGTGGTGGCACTGACGGGAGATTTTAATCCACAGGCAGGTCTCTATGGAAGAAGATGCTTATTGAGATATTTTGGGTCCAAGCTTTATAAGTCAAACTTAAAGTCTTGCAGCCAGACTGATGCATTTTGTGTAGGTTCCAGTTTCCAGTCTTTTCTTCAAGTCAGCCTCACATAGAGTGCATTGGAATAGTTCAATGTGGAAGTTATCAGAGCATAGATTACTGTGGCAAATTGCTTCTTTCCAGAAAGGGCCATAGCTGCTGAAGCAAACAAAACTGGAAGGAGATATTCTTGCTCACCACTGCCACCTGATTAGAGGCTAGCCAGCATATTAGGGCATACATTAGACACTTATGAGCAATTAAGCTTTCAGGAGGCTATTGACAATTGTATCAGATTCATGAGCTAATTATTAGTCCCAGATTAATCTCTATGAAACCGCTTATGATACATGTCAGGTATGTATTATGCTGGTATATAAGGAAGGGGAATGTCTCTCTCTACTCTGCCCACCAAGATGCTCAGCACAAGATAAGGATAGTTCTGGGCTTGGGAAGGAGTTGCTTTGGTTCTTTGGGACAGCATCACTATCTCCACAAGCTCTTTGGTGGAGAACAGCCCTATGGAGTGTCTTAACTAGATTCTGGTCAGTGACCATATAAATAAATTCATTTTTTTAAAAAAATCTTGGCTGGCAAGTTAGATTGCAGGAATTGCAAGTTAGACCACCAAGTACTGCAGGAACTGCCAGAGGTTGACCCAGTCTAGTTATGGAGTCCACACTTTTTGTTCTGGGGGACTTCAGTATGCATGCTGAGTCAACACTGTCTGGTATGATTCAGGGCCTCAAGTTGCCCCAATATGTTTGGCCCCAGAGATCATAGTTTTGAGATTAGGGGTAAAGTAGCCCAGGATTGGAAGGATTTTTCTTGCCCCTTGTCATGGATGGACCACCATCTTCTGAGTTTCAAAATCTCTGTTAAATCTGTCAAATCTCTCTAGAGAGGGACCTATTAAAATAGTGTGCTTTTGGAGATAAGTTAATGCAGCTGATTTTTATAGTCCAGCTGATACAACTGGCACTCCTCTTGAAGCTTTAGTCAATCTCTGGGCTTGAAAATGGATCGTGAAGTTGACACAATTGCTCTTAAACATCCCTTTCCTGCTTGCAAAGTGCATTAGACTCTGTAGCATACATTGGCTCCAATGAAAGTGAAAAATGTGGGAAGACAGTTAGAGTGCAGGTGGAAGAATGTTCCCAATGAACTCAACATGAGTATGTGAGCATTATTATGTCCAGTCTTTGGAGATAAAGGAGAATAAGAGATTTTTAAATGATTTGCATCTTTTAACTGGAACCCCATTCTTCTGCATGCTTAGAGATGCACTATAACTAAGTTGCAAAGCATCTTGAGAATAAAAGTGCTGTATTCATGAAGGTCTTGACTCAGTTACTGTTGCAGAGTCTGGAGAGAGGATTCTGGCACATAGTATTGTTCTGATGTAACATGGGTTTTAGATCTATTTCACCACCTCTCAGTCTCTTTGCTCTATGTCTGTTATGGCTGATAAAATCATGCAGGGAAGGGGTTAAGGTGTGAACTAAGAAGTAATAAATTCCTCTTTAATTGAGGTAATGGTTCTATCCTATCTTACTTAGCTTTAACAGCTGGCCAGTAATCATTCAAATTGTTAACATTCCTTTCTTATGCACAGTCTTAGAGAGTGTGGTGGCTTATATTGGATGAAACATTTCTAAATCCATTTTAATGAAGGATCAGAGAAACAGTGTTGTTAATCCTATACATGGAAGAAAACATTAGGATTGTTTGCTTATTCTCTGGGCATCTTTTCAGTCTTTGATACCACTGCTGTTTTGGGACAGCTGTCTGAGTTGGGTTTCAGTTTAAATGAGAGTGAACTATGCTCCAGATAGTATCCTTAAAGGACAAATGTTTGGTTTCATGAAACCAGAAATATGGAATGCCACAGTCTTGTCTCCCATGTTCTGCAGTATCTATATGAAGCCATTGGGAAAAATTAGATCATACAAGGATTTGGGGTGTGTTGTCACAAATATGTGAATGTCATACATATATTGATATGCTGAATTGACCTCTGGCCACAATAATGGACTGTATTGGGGCCAAAAAAGAGACTCATTCCAGGTATGACTAAGATCCTGATAGTAGCTGGCTGAGTCCCACAGGATTGTGTTTCAGTCCTAGATGATACTTCATTTCCCCTTAAAGACCAGGTTTATAGCCTCAAGGTACTCCTGAATCCAACATTATTACTAGAGTATGCCTTAGTCTGGCATTGTTACCTGACCAGCAGGTTATTTCATTGGCATGGAGTGCATTTGGTGACCCAATTGGAGTGCTATTTGTGTAGTGGCAGGCTAGTATCAGTAATCTGTGCACTAGTGACCTCATGCTTAGCCTGTTGTGATATAATTTATGTGAAGAAGCCCTTAAAATTGTAGTTGGTGCATAATGTGAAGGTGCCCAGAAACTGTCAGTGGTGCACAATGTGGCAAGAAGGCTTTTGATACTGAAGTGGGACCAGATACACTATTCTTGATCACTGCATTGGCTTCCAGTATGCTTCTGCACTCAGTTCAGGATGCTGACCTTGACTTATAAACATAGCTTGGGGCCACAATATCTGTCTTCCATATAATCCAGGTTGAAATGTTAAAGATATGGAACCTTGCTTTGTGATCCCCTTCTGTCTGATGCTAATCAGATGGTGAGCAGAGACAGGGCCTTTCATTGGTGGCTTCTGGGCTGTGGAACTTGTTCCTTAAAGAGGCTTACCTAGCCCCTGATCATGACTCCTCTCCTAGGCATATATGTATGCTGAAGCAATATCTTTGGATAGATGAGGGGGACAAGAACACATTTTAAGTTTTAATAATTGTTTCAGGATTAATGACAGCTGTTGCCAGCTAAGGATGGCGGGGCAGAAAGCAAGGCATCTAAAAGGAAGTGGTATTAGGAGTGTAAATAATAGAACAAATGACACTGTAAAGCTGCAGTCCTGGGCAAACTCTCATGAAAATTGACTTCATAGAGCATAATGGGTTTCATGTACATTAGCAAATCCCAAATTAGAGCAAGTGTGAAGGAAGGAAGGGGTGTTGAGTTGCTGGGACAGGGTGCTGCCCGCTTCACCCTTATTAAATTATTTAAAACATTTCTATACTGCTTTTTCATATTAAGAATTTCAAAACAGCTTATGAACTATATACTTTTGCCTCTGATGCTCTTTTATATTTTTGTTGCTTTCAAATTTTATTTTGCTCTTGTACATCACCTTGGTTTATGTTTACGAAAGATGATTAATATTTTAAAAATTAAAAATTAATCATTAACAGAAGTTGTGTGGGATTTGTGCTTAGCACAATGCTGCATTACTTCATGTTCGGAATGCTTTCATATTTTCCATATTTTCCCTAGTTGTTTAAAAGGTGGACATGTTAAATAAGGTTGTAGTCTAAAACCTCTGGATAGCACAAGGTTGGGAAAGTCTGGTCTAAATTTATGCCTCCTAAAGTGCTTGCTAAATGAATGATGAATGTATTTTGAACACAAGAGTATATATATGGGTTCAGTGCAAACTTTATTTGTTCTTGCTACTAATACCAACACATAAAGAAAAAAGGCAAATGAATTAGAAAAAGCTAATCAATATTCTTGAAATTCTGCTCATTCTAATTAATGATTAATCTATAAATAGGAAGTGATATCTGAGTGTACTTTTCCCCCAACCTCCTAATCTTGCCTAATTTTGCTTTTGTGTTATGTCTTTCTGATCTTCTATTTGAAGACAAAGACTGTCTAATCTTTGACATGTTGTAAGTCATTCTGGGAAACATACAAGCTCTAAAGAGTAGGAAAAACAAAACAAAAAAGTTTTTTTAAAAAATATCTTTCATTGGTTATCTAGTGTGATGAAAACAGCACATTCAACAACCATGCACTGTACCTGGGTCTCCCATGCTGCAAAGAAGACTATAATGGTTGTCCAAACATTCCTTCAAGCCTGATTTTCCAGCGAAGCACCAAAGAGTCTTTTTCAATCTCTACTCAGCTGTCTTCTACCAAGCTCACTCAGAATGGTACAGTACTTTTTAACTTAAAAAAAAACAAATTGCAGAATGTTAGATCGTTGTTTTTTTAGTGAACATGATGCACTTAAAAAGTTGTAGCCCGTGGACGTATGTAGGTTTTCACTCAAGGAAGCAATGCCAACAGTGTGCAGCCAGGGAAAGACCAATGACTCATTAGCAACTCAGACAAAGGAAGAGCTGACAAACAAGCAGCAGGCATCTATAAGAAGAGAAACAAGATCTGGTAAGACACCAGTCACCCTTGAGTTGGCAAAGAGCAAAGATCTCTGAAGATGGATATCGCAGCTATATTCAAAAGCTTAGGTTCTCAGAAGAAGAAACCTGGCATAATGGCATTACAGCCCAAAAACTTCTACAAATGAGAGTTGTAGCTCAGTTGATTCATTTGTGAGGCTGGCTGGCTGCACAGACCTCTTGGCCAGACTGCAGTGTCTCAGAGAAGAAATGTTCCTAGTCCCAAAGCCTCTGAGAGATGCATTTCAGCAGCACACTGTGACACACCACTTAAATGCACCCCCCCCCAGTAGTCCTGAACACAGGAGGTGTACCCTCTGCACCCCTCTCCTGGATTAGGGCCCTTTGATACATTGGTAGACTAGATTGAATGGATCTACCAGTGGTACCATGCAGGGTCTCTCATGCTCCATCTAATGCAGACAGAGAGGACCAGTGGGGAGAGCATGGGATCTCAGAATTGCTTAATATTTTTATGCGAGGAAAAATTGCCAGCTCCATTTTTTCTGTAGTTAACTTTATACTTTTGGAGTTCTAATAACTAAAAAATCCTTTGTACTGGGTCCAGTTAAATCCTGTACATGTCACTTTTAAAAAATTAAACAAATTAGAGCATAATTAGAGAAAGGTAGTAAAAATGTATCTGAGTAGGTTAAGAACAAAGTTTAGAGAAGGGTAACACTGCTGTACATTAATTACTAGATTTTAAATGTAATTACCATTTTAGTGCATTGCTTGTCTTTATCTTTTCAATAATTTACAGTGGACCTGCTTGCTCTCTTGAAATGGAAAGCTTATCCAGATCGTGTGATGGATATCTTAGGAAGACTGAGGCATGTCAGTGGTGAAGAAATTGTTAAGGTACTGGGTCCTCTCTAAATCATTATTAACAAGTTTATACTATGGTATTAATTAAAATTGTTAAAGAAGATAACAAAAAAGTTCATTTAAGCATATTTTGTCAGAAAATCATATTTCATTTTTTTCCCCTTCAGAATAAAAACTAGTATTTAGTTCATAAAACAGAAGCTGAAACTAGATAGGATGGAAGGGCTTGGTATTATATAGCTTACTTTTCTTTTAATCAAGGGGTGTTTTTCCACTGTCAGAAAGTACCCATTTTTGCACTCATTAAGGACCCATTTGAGTGTGAGCCGGATGATCCCATTTCCACCACGGCACCCATTTGGGACGCGATTGTTTCAACTGCCACAGGGGAAATCTGGATCAAATGGGTACTTTCTGGCCTTTAATCCAGATTTTCTGTAGACCCCATTAATGGGGTCTACAATGGGGTCTTCAGGCAGAAAATCTGGATTAAAGGGAGCCTGTTTCCACGCTTGTGTGGCAATGTGGTCTAGAGGAAGCTAGGGGGAGGGGGCACCCATGGGGGGGGGGAAGCCCTAAAACCTAAGCTTCAAAGTCATTTTGAAATCCTTTTGAAGTCACTTCGAAGTCTGTGCAAAATAGCTCCAGAGTGTCTTTGAAGTCTGTACTGATCTTCAGAGTGAACTTCGAAGTCATTTCTAAATCACTCCGAAGTCACTTCGAAGTTCACTCCGAAGATCAGCGCAGACTTCAATGGAGCTGTTTTGCACAGACTTCGAAGTGACTTCAAAATGACTTTGAAGCCACTTCGGAGATTGCACCCCCTGTCTCCCCCAAACACCTGGGGTGACAAGCAGACCGCTCATGAGTAGATCCGGATTTCCAAATGGGTGCTCCGGTGTTTCCATGATAGAGAGGCTAGCACCCATTGCTATTGGGTGCTAGACCACCCAAGGAAACACATTGGGTACTTCCCTTAATCTACTAGATCCAGATTAAGGAATATACCCATTCCTTAGGTCCGGATCTTCTTAGATCCAGATTAAAGGAGCGCGGTGGAAAAACACCCAATGATTCTATAGGTGCGATATATATAATGCGACATAAAATTGAAAGGCTGGCCACTGACTGTTCCTTTTGGAAATCTAGAACGTTACATTGTACTAGCCATTAGCTGGAAGAGAGAAGAATATCCAGATTGTAATTCTTCTGTAAATGCTGAACGTTGCTTAATACTGTATTTGGCTGTAGTGCAAAGCATGAAAAGTGATGTGAAATAGAACAAATGAAATGGCTCCAAAAATGACATAGTATTTTTATTAAAAGGAATCTATGGCAGTATGTATCACTGAACTGTTATGAAAATATTAAACATAAGGCTTACTTGAATTGTTTGAACTACTGGTACTAGTGTGAGAACATTATTCCAGCATTTTTGAGTGGTGTTGATGGTGGAAGAATTGGTTGAGGTGAGGCTTGAACTTCTCCAGCTCTGTACTAAAGGAAACTACTACCAGTTATAATTTGTATCCTTAGTGAAATGGTTCCATTTTAACTGAATATTTACAGTGTTGCATTGAATAAAGTTGTATTCAGTCACTTCCTTTTTTTTTTAATATTGTACAGTTTTTAAGAATCCTAAGACTTAACAGAGAAAACCAAGAAACAGTCTTTTTCCCCTTATGCTTCTGGGTATTTTTTAAAGAATATGTTTGAACAGTATTTATTTATTTCTATTTCTATCTCGCTCTGTATCTGAAGGTCTCAGGGCAGATCACAATAAAATAGATTGGTTGAAACAGTAATAGTGCCTGGATGGGGAGGGGATGCTGTCCTGCTCAGCCAAAAGGCAAAGAGGAAAAAGGGGGCCATCGCTGAGAAAACCCTCACACTTTCTCAGCCTTTTAACTTTTTAATGTGATGGCACACCCAAGAGGGCCTCACTGACAGATCTTTGGGCACAAGGAGATCTATCTGGGATTCTCTAATGAACATCAAAATTTTCTGAAAGGGTGACTGTTATGTGGAGATATATTGACAATATTGTGAAAATAGAGTATCATTAAATCTTTGACATTCTCTACTAACTTCTTATAATGTTACAAATGTAAAATAAGAAAATCGTTTTCAACTTGTGACATTTCATATTTCTTTCTTAACATGGCAATCTAAATTATTTTTCTACTGAATTCTAAAATAAATATGTATTATTTAAACAATCACACATTAAAATAAGCTATAGTGTAAAATATTTTGACATGTTTGTCAAATGCTTTTGCCATGTCACTTTAGTCTTCATCTATTTCAATTTTATGCCACCTCAGAGTGGCTGCCTTCTTGAGTGCCCATTTGTTTCCTAGTTTGTTTCCAGTTATCTGGCTGCAATTTCTAATGGAAGCTGATCCAAACTACCTACCTGTTCATGTGGGAAGGAGGAAGGATAGATCTATATATGTGTATAGGTATACATATTAAAAGTAAACATAAGTAATTATTAAATGTTTGGAACTAAATACCTAAAAGATGTTACATGAACCTTTGTACTTTTTCAGTTTTTACAGGATATTTTGGATACATTGTTTGTGATTTTGGATGATAATACAGAAAAATATGGACTGCTGGTATTTCAGTCTCTGGTAAGCCCAGTGTATTTCCAATGGATCGACAGTTTCAACTTTACTATTCAGTTGTTTTTCATGAGCTTTGTGATTATAAAGCACTGGCCTATTATTTTACCAGCTAGTTGCTTTGAACAGAGAGGAGATGAAGGAGCAGCAAGTATTCCCAGTGACCTACTGAGAGCCATCATTGCTCCCTTCTTTATCTCCCTCTTTAAAATCATCCAGAATCATATATGAACCTTGACACATACTGGACTTCAGTTGTGTTATTATGACCTTTGTTCCTGAATCTAGTAAGCATAGGATTCACTTCACTTCTAAGACGCTGCCCCCCTTCCCCTCTGTCTTTCTCAATATGGGCAAAAGGACTTCATCTGTCTTTCTAGAGCAGTGATTCTCAACCTGTGGATCGTGACCTCTTTGGGGGTCGACCTACTCTTTCACAGGGGTCGTTATGAAGTAGCAACAAATATAATTTTATAGTTGGGGGTAAGGGTTAGGATTAGGTAGGTTGTGGGTCACCACAACTTGAGGAACTGTATGAAAGGGTCGCGGTATTAGGAAGGTTGAGAACCACTGGTCTAGAGCGAGGGAGACAAATGGGGACAAGATCCACATCAGTGGACTGTGCCGTCTGGATCAGCTGATCCGGATCGTACAAGTTAAAAACAAAATGGCCTCTGATATCATGGCTTCCAGACCCATCATCATTGGCAGATAGAAGAGGAAAAAATGAAAGCAGTGACAGATTTTATTTTCTTGCTAGAAGATCCCTGCAGATGGCAATTGCAGCCACAAGATTAAAAGATACTTGTTCCTTGAGAGGAAAACTGGGACAAACCTCAACAGTGTATTAAAATGCAACACTTTCCAATTGTGATGCTATAGAGGATTTTTGAGAGTCCCTTGCACTGCAAGAAAATCAAATCAGTCAATGCCGAAGGAAAGCAGCCCTAACTGATCACTGGAAGGATTAATACTGAAGCCAGAAACTAATATACTTTGGCAACATAATGAAAAGGCATGATTCAATAGAAAATACCTTGATGCTAGTAAACGCTGAAGGCAAAAGAAGAAGAGAACAGTAGAGGGTGAAGTGGTTAAAAAGTTTTGTGGAATCAAAAATTTGAGCTGGGGCAGACTTCGAGAAACAGAGGAGGACAGATATGCCTCATATGCTGTGGCTCCTGCAGTCATTGAGGCTTTGGACATGACTAAACAACAGTAAATCCTGTCTTATGCCCTGTAAATTAGACGAACATGACCTCCCTTGGTTGCTTTGAAAAGTCAGTTGAGATGTGTGCCTAGATTCAACAAATCTTTTGGCTACCCCAAGTCATGCATATCACTTATGTTCAGTGAAAATATGGAAGATAACCAGGAAGTCTAAGAAGAGACTAGCATTGTTGGCTCTGTTAAAGATAGTTTTAGAGATATGCAAACATCTTCCATAAAGTGCAAAGCTTGTCCTGATGAAAACGTATAGGAAGAAAGATAAAATGCAAAGGACGTGGAGAGAGAAAGGAAGAGATTCAAATAAAATGAGGAGCATATTGCCAAGACTGTAAAGGCATATAATGAAAAATTATTTAAATTTATTAGAAGCAGTAAGCCAGTTTTGGGGAGGGCATTGTTTCCCTGAACAATGAAGGAGCTAAATGTGTACTGAAAAGGGAAAGGAAACTGTGGAAAAACAAAACAAATTCTTTACATGTTTGTGACAGAGGATTTGGGACAAATCTGCAAACTCAGTAGATTTTCTCCAGATCAGAGACTGGCAACTAAGGCTCATAGTTATAATGAGAAGAAGTGATGAGCTTTATTGGTAAATTAAAAATCAAAAGATAACCAAGCTTACATCTCAGTTCTTATTAACCTGTGAGATGAAAATACATTCCCACAATTTCAGTATCCAGCCTTCCATATCAGGTATCTTTCAAATTCTTGTAGCAAATAAAGTATAATATTAATTCTGTAAATGTTTTTAGGACATTAGATATAAAAGTATTTAGCAAAAAGAAAGCTGGGTGAAAATCAATATATAAACACAATATCCATGTTTGAGTCTATAACCGTAATAAACAAGTTAAATGTCTCTTGCATCAATGAATACCTTTCTGATATTCTTGAGTTCTTTTACAACCCCATCTTACTTGAAAAATGTACCAACAGCTGTTTTACACTTTAAATGTGTTAACAAATAATATGAATTAATGTTAGAAGTCTTAATAGGAACTATGTGCCAACAGTAAAACATATCAGGTTTCTCTGGTTGTAATATTTGCTTTAAATTTAATAGATCTGATCTGTTGTTGCTATTTGACACATTCAAATATTTGTTTAGTAATTACAAACAAGGGTATTGCCAAAAAGTTATAATCTTCAGAAGTTAAATTCTGAACAATTCTTTTTGTTTTGCACACATTGTTCTTATAAACAGAAAGTTTTACCATACTGGTATCTTGATTGACATTTTAATTTTATGTTCTTATTGCTCGAAGAACAAATCTGTCTAGGATGATGTAGGAAATCCCTTCCAACTCTATGATTCTAGAATTTGTTTATCTGAACAACAAAGGATTCTAAAGCCAAAACAAAAAGGAGACAAAAGATAGCCTATTCCTTTTATATTTAAAAAAAGTTTGCAATAGAAGTCCATTCACAAATATCTTTACCTTTTGGGAGGGGTACATAAATCCATTTCATGGTTCCTTGACTGCAGACCATTTTTTCAAGTACCTGAAACATAAAGGGGCATCCCAAATTCATCAAAGGCTTTCTTAGCATCAAGACATATCTACTTTGTAAGGACAGCACCATAATTGACTTTGTCAATAGCATTTAGTATGTATCTCAAATGAGTTATAAATCTACATTGATATGGATGAATTGAAGCCGAAAACCTGTTTGAAACTTGGTAGCACCAACTGATGTGAAAAGTTTATAATCAATTTAGAAAAAAGAAAAGTCTATCCAACTCCAGTCGTGCTTGTCCCTTCTTTGTGTATTAATGATATGAATGCTTACTGCCAAGATTGAGGAGGATCTTGAGATTTCCATATTCAATTTAAAACAGGAGCAAACAGTATTAGGTTAACATAGTTGGTGTCTTAACATCACCCCATTTCCATCAAGCAATGAAAACTGGACTTAAAAAGATTTATGACAAGATTCCTTGAGATTTATCTCAGTAAATTATAGTTGTCACTATCTACTTATATACAAATGAATGTCATTATTTCTTTCTATATGTATTCTATTCATGCTTTGCTTTCCTGATCTATGCCTGTGTGTTTTTCTCTTTCTCTTTTGCAGGTGTTCATCATAAATCTCCTCCGTGACAGCAAATATTTTCATTTTCGTCCTGTAATGGACATTTATATTCAAAAGCACTTTGCTGGAGCATTAGCATACAAGTAGGTCTGCTGTTACCATATTACATAATGTCACATTTATACAGTATGAAATGAAAATGTTTTAATTCCTATTTAGCTGAGCTTACAGTTGATATTTACAGTATACATATAGGGTGTTTTTCCTCTGTCAAAAGTACCCATTTTTGCACCCATTAAGGACCCATTTGGGTGTGAGCCGGATGACCCCATTTCCACCACGGCACCCATTTGGGACCCGATTGTTTCCAATGCCATGGGGAAAATCTGGATCAAATGGATACTTTCTGCCCTTTAATCCGGATTTTCTGTAGACCCCATTAATGGGGTCTACAATGGGGTCTTCTGCCAGAAAATCCAGATTATAATAGGGTCTAGAGGAGGCTGGGGGGAGGGGCTGCACCCATGGGGGCTGAGCCCCGAAGTCCCAGCTTCAGAGTGAAATCATTCGAAGTGACTCCAAAGTCCCTCCGAAAAGATCAGCAGAGACTTCAAAGCCGCTCCAGAGTGCCTGTGAAGTCTGCGCTGACCTCTTTGGAGAGACCAGCGGCGAGACTCCGAAGTCCCTCCAAAGCGATCGGCAGAGACTTCAGAGTCTCACTGCCAGTCTCTCCAAAGAGATCAGCACAGACTTCGGAGGTGCTCCAAAGGGACTCCGGGGTGGCTTTGAAGTCTCTGCCGATCTCTTCGGAGGGACTTCAGAGGGGAGTCTGCGCAGTCTGCGCTAATAGTGCATGGACCGTGCTGACAGCTGCGGAACCTCTCCAAAGCCCTTGGCGATATCTTCAGAGGGACTTTGGAGACATTTCAAAATTATTTCGAGATGATTTCAAAATGACTCCAAAATCACTCCGAAGCTGGGACTTCGGAGATCACACACCCCTGTCCCCAGAGACACCTGGGGTGACGGACCGACCCCTTGGGGGTTGATCCCGATTCCTCACATGGGTGCAAAGGTGTTTCCACCGCAGATCCGGATTAAGGAATATATCCATTCCTTAGATACGGATCTAAGCGCTGCGGTGGAAAAACACCCATAGAATAAGGAAAAGACAGATTATCTTATTGTTGTTAGTACTGTATATTCTGGCGTATTAGACTACTTTTTAACCCCGGAAAATCTTCTCAAAAGTCAGGGGTCATCTTATACACCAGGTGTCATCTTATTATACAGCGAGTATATACCAAACTCTGTATTTTAACTGGAAAGTTGAGGGTCGTCTTGTATGCCCAGTTGTCTTGTACGCCGGAATATACGGTATTTCAGTTCTGTATTTACCCTGGATTAAAAGGATTCAGTGTTACATGACCCAAAATTAATAACAACAACAACCCACCAGGTGTTAATCTGTTACATTTGTAGTGTTTCCCAGTTTCTCCTAACCTTGATTTCTGAGACCTAATGCTAGCTGTAAGAAGAGAGAGGCAACTAGGAATATCTAAACAAGTTTTGAAATGCAGACACTGCCTCCTTTCTATACCATCTGCCTTCTTCTGCACATTATTTTTATATTGGCATATTGTACTTAAAATATCATTTTTATTTCCACTTTAAGGACAGCAATAATTTGGTTATTGGTTCACATGGTACACTTTGATTTATAGACTAGCTAATGCTTCCCTTGGAGAATGTAACCAAATTGGTACAGAAGACATTTTTAATAAAATTCTCCAAGAAATCCGTCAATCATTTTATTTAGATACTTCCTTTCCAAATATTGTTTAAGGTGGTTAACATAGTAACCACCTATTCGAAGCACATCATAAGTAATAAAAAACCTAATAATATAATAGTAACAATAATGTAATACTATCTTTAAAAACAAAGCAAAAACAGCATCAGAACTGGTCTTCACTTCTATGTGTCTGATGACAGGTGTGATAGAGGGAAAGAAACTCAGCAGAGATGGTCTTTTCTCAACCCCCCCGCCCCCGTCCCCAAAGCAGCCATGGTTCCTGTACATGCCTAGGAGGAGGGCATGGCAAAAGCAATGTGCTGCCCTGCAGGCATTATCTTGTGGCTGCCAGACTTGATTGTTGCTGCTGGCAACTTTACTTATTGAACACTACCTAGATCCATTAGTATAAGATGCATGGTGGTCCTTAAGGCATAAGGGCTCAACAATAACATGCTGCATGTGTTATTTGTTAAGTAGGACTGTATTTATTATTATGACTTAGATGAAGATTAGATGACTTTTTACCCATTCATGTAGAATGCCAGATAATTCCAAAGAGTTCACAAACTTTTTCTAACTGCTACAAAACAACAACAACAAATGTTCTGTTTGATGTGATGGATTTTCAGAGATCCCTGGGGTGAGTTTTTCACATGTTCAGCAGGGGAAGAGATGACATCTCCAGGACAAAAGATTGCTTGAATTTGTTGATTGGCTGTGTCACAGTCTGTCCTGTGCTTCTTGCTGTGTTCTTTATCCTTGTTTTCCTGGATGTTAAGTGATTTGTTGTGCTGCTGTAGTTATCCTTCATGTTTATAGAGCAGTTGAGTACCTTATTCCCTGCCTGGGTGTTTGTGAATGGTCATTAGATCAGAGTTGAGTGAGAGGAAACATAACTAATCCTCTCATTGTTTGTTTTTTGCCTGATCTCTTCTATGGGTCCAAGTTATTTCCTGGCTGATCTCTTTTGTGGCTTCAAGGTTGTTTCTTCTGAGTGGTCTATACATAGTAATTGCTAGTTTGTCTGTATGCCAGTATTCCAGAAATTATCTCACATTCTTTGATTTGGCTGGGTCTAGTATCTCTTCTCCAGCTGAATTTGTGGTCGTACTCGTCATTGTTATGCGGGTGCTTGGGGGTAGCCATTGTGTTGAAAAGTACCACATAGGTAATTTGTTTCTGTGTTTGGAGCTTTGTTGATATTGCAGTACATCTTTTGCTTAATTGAACAAGGTTTTTAACTCAGTTCTTTTTATGCACATTAGAGTTGTTGCTATTGTAATTGAGAAACCAATTCATTTGGGTTGCTTTTCCAACCTGAGTTGAAAGTTTTTGATAATTTGATCTGATGAGGATATTTAGGTAGGGGAGAAAGTTGCTCTCTTTTTCATTAATGAATATAATCCCATTAAATGTGTTCAAAATTCTGCATTTTAGATTTTCTTTTTTAGGTTTAGCAAATGTGTCATCAACATAGGAGATCCATATTTAATAGTAAGAAGCATTGTTGTTTCTAGCCATCTGATTACTGTTTCTGCTGTGAATCCTGAAATGGGTGATCCCATTGGTATCACTTTTACCTGTTTATATTTTTGGGGTCATCAAACTGAAAATATGCAGTAAGGCAGAGGTTAATAAGTTCCATAAGTTTTAGAATTTTAATTTTTTATCTATCGGCTGTTTCCATGAGGAAACCAAATACATATATTGATGTACAGCCCATAGATGGTACCTCATCTGCCATACTTAATATTCTATCTTCAAGCTCTTAAGAAGAGCCCTAAGGACTTTTGCAATAACGTTGTGAATTGGTCAGTTTGTTCAAAATTTCACATTCATAATCCTCTTCCTTTTTGAATTAACATGACTTATTTGTTGACAAAGCCTCCCCTTGTCAGCTCAAAGCTGGCCCCTTATTTCTATAAAGCATGTTTTCAATCAGCTTCAGAGGTAGATTCATAATCCTCTTGATTCAAAATAACTACAATGCCCCATTTGCAGTTTTATAACAACTTCATGGTCATTTGTTGTATCATGTAAGACCCTGCCCCAGGCCAGTGGAGGCAGAGGACAGCAGAAGAGGTGTTAATGGCCTGACCTATGTCTCCTCATGATGATGACCTGGTTGGTATAACTTTGGTATTCCCTGCCAAGTGTCTCAGAGTCAGCAGCAGCCAATGCAGCACAGGAAATGCTGGTCTGGGTTTGAAGTGGGCAGCCACCAGCTTCCCTGAGTAGCTTCCAGAGAAACAAGACTAGCATGGGTACTCAGCACTAGCCACTTTCTCATTCCTAGCAGTGTATTCACTCTTTTGCTGGCAACCAAAATAGCAATCATGGGAATATTATTGTTCAAGCCTGGCTTCTCAAACAGATGTGTTAATATTCTGTATTCAGATACTCATGGTGACCTCTAACTGAATTATATAAATGCTTCATAGGCTGTAATCAGACAGTTTTATGGTGAAAGAAGTATGCTTTCAAGACTGAAGAGTCACATGCACATGTATTCCTGTTGCATACATCTCATCACAGAAATGCAGGAGGACTAGAGAGACAAGAATGCCATTTTCACGTTCTTAGCAAACCTCGGGAACTCTCCTTCCCTGCTGTGTCAGATCGAATATTGTCCGATCACTACTACTGGCACAGCTGCTGAGCAACCAGCTGAAATGGCCAGCTGCTCAGCATGATGTATGGCCATCTGTGCAGCCATGTTCATGCTAAGCAGTCACACCAGGACCATGTGACTGTCGCCAAGCGGAACCTGTTGCTTTAGGAGCAGAACACCTCCACTCTGGCAGCTGTGTCATCACAGCCATATTTGTTTAAGCCATAAGTAATATTATAGTTTATGCCTTTGGTGAGAAGTATCTATTATGATCTCCAGAGTTAGTATGATTTTTTCCTGTCTGTATAAATCAGTCATTCAAAGATAACAGAAAAACTGAATTCAAAGAATGCAGATAAACATAATTGTACAATGGACTGGCACAATCTAATTTAAAACTATAGACTAAATATTATCATCAGAGATTAAAAATTTGTTGTCATTAAGACATGTATACTTTGGCAGGAAGTATTAAAAAGAGATAAAAAAATAAATTGGTTGCAGAATGATTTTAGGAGAAATTATTGTGGGAAAAATGTGGGCCTTATATAGCAAAAAATACAGTACTTTTCTCTACCTCTTTTAATTTTCTGATATTTAAAACATTATATAAAGTGGTGAAAATAAAGCAATGATTTCCCTTTAGCAAAACAAAGTCCGCAAGATGTATATTATAGTATTTGAATTCTCATCGATTTTTGTATTTATTTAAATTTTTATTGTTTTGTTTTGTTTTTTCACTCAGAGAATTGATTCGGTGTTTGAAGTGGTATATGGACAGATCAGCTGAACTTATACGGCAGGACCATATCCAAGAAGCAATGCGGGTATAGAAGTTATAGGTTTTTGTTTTAAATGAGTCTTACTAAAATTAGCTTACTTTTGGTCAGAGTTCTGTTTCTAATGTTCATTATTAACTAATAATAATCTATCTATAGCTGCAAGAAGATAGTAAATACAAAGAAAGGTATGATGAAGTGGCAACTATGATTATTAGAATATAATAATTATTCTATTATTCTTAGAATATAATAAATATAATTAACAAGCAAAAATTGGTGGAACAAAATACCAGGACTTAGAAATTAAGATAGATAAACACTGAAATTAAAAGTCAGCAGTGGTTTCACTTGCAGTTAGTACTCTTTGACTTAAGAAATTTTGCCATTTCCTTTCAAGGAGCAGCATTACTTGTGACATCATACATTATTCACAGAGGTTCATAGATTACTTTATGACTCTCAAGTCCTTGGTTACTAATCAGATCATGAGACAGAAATCCCAGCCTTGGCTGTGATGTTTAATAATCAAAATCATGATGATAAACTAACAATATTTGTCAAAGATATCCTCAGTGGGCCAAAACTTAAAGTCATTATATTTGCTGAACTATGTAATCAATACCTAATAAATTATGGTGCAGCCTTCAGTAACATGAGGGTTTCATTCTGGCAAAAAATTACTTAAGATGTAATAATGTCTAAAATAAAAATTAAAGAAAAAGATGTTTGTGCACTTATATCTATTCAGGAATTTTCTGTTTTTCTTCTCCTTTTTTGTTTTCCTTGAGATGTATTTATTGTCACAAAAAATTGATTAAAAAAGAATAGCTTATTTTTTATTGAGAGTTTGCAAAGCAAAGATATTTGGATGTTTGAAAACCAACAATATTATATATTAATATAACTTTTTCTACTCTCTGGTTTTTTTCTAAAGCTCCTTTACATCTCTTTTTCTTTGTTATCCTGATCTCCCCTCTTGCTTCTTAAGGCTTTGGAATATCTTTTCAAGTTTATTGTTCAGTCTCGGATCCTTTACTCCAGAGCAACTTGTGGAATGGAGGAAGAACAGTTCAGAGCCAGTATCCAAGAGCTTTTCCAGTCCATCAGATTTGTACTCAGCCTGGACAGCAGGAGTTCTGAGACTCTAATATTCACTCAGGTTAGAAGTATTAGTTGTTTCAGTTAAACTCTATAGGAAAGGGGAAATGAATTTGTACATATGACTGTGATTGTTGAGAGAGGTCTGCTGAGGTAATGACTTTTCTTTTGCTGATACACTAATCTCCCCACCCCCACCCCCACCCACCCCCAGTATGTGTACCTAATTGGTTCTTAAGGACAGAACTTGAGAATACAGTTAGTCCATTATTTTAAATGGGCAAAATTCTAATTTATTCACTGAAAGGACAGCCTAAATGCTAACCATCATAAGAAAAAAAAATATTGTGTAACACAATAAAAGAATAATCAATAATTAGTTGGAGATCTAATCCTTTTTGAACAAGAGTAGATGCTCTCCACATTTTGCTATCCAAAATATTTTTTTTCAGTTGCAATACCATAAACAGTCTGTGGGGAAAAGGGGAGAAAGGACCCTTAGTCAGAGATTGCAGAGCTTATCACTGACTATTTTGGTTTGGATAATGAAATGAGATAATGAATGGCACAGACCTAATAAATAAAAACTCATGAGTATGAATAAAAGGGGTTGAGTGTACTGAAAACTTTCTTGTTGATAAACTGCATCTGTTCACAAAAGTACTTTTAAGCCAGTATCAAAGTTGTGGGTACCCAGAGCAGAATAGAAATGACAGTGTTTGCATTTATGATTAAAATACTCCTTCTGCATTTCCTTTTGTGGTTCACTTTTCTGTCCTGTTGATACCAGTAAGCATGATTCAAAACTGGCATGAAGAAAATGTAATTGACAGTTTTAAAAAGACAATGAAAAAGGAATAGTTCAGCTCTACATCATAGATGACTGCAGTGAGAAGTTGTTACAGTTCATGATAATTAAAAACTGAGGAAATCACAATTTGTTTAAACATAGCATTAACTTTCTTAGCTTATAAAGTATTTGATATAGTACCATTTGTGTAGTCTGGTTTCCTAAGATGGTGGGTACTATTAAATTGGTGTGATCGCATATGCTGTATCTACACTGATACTGTAATGTTCACTCTATCATATATGTAATAGTGCATTCATACTCTGCATTTTTCTGTCAGGATAGAGACTGTTAAAAGTGAGAAGGTATTGTTTACCTTAGTTGAGTAGGTTCACTAGACAGTACTTTTTATGTATACGTACAGTGTGATATTTTCACATTAAGTCCTATAGAAATGGAAACTACACAATTGCCTGTTAACAGTGGTTCTCAGATGGCCCATTCATACCTACAAGAATTTACACCCATACTCACTTTTCTTCCCTGGCCTATCTCCATAAAGAGCTCAATGTAGTTCATAATCAGACTGTAATTCACTATAAAGTGAGAGAGAAAGAATGTGTATGTGTAAGAAAGACTATAAAATAAGCAATGTACTTGTTCGATGGTTGGAGTAGTTTCCGGGTAAAACAGTCATGCTAAAAATACTTGAAAAACTACAAAACTATAAAGAGGGAGAAAATAACACACACAAAAACTGTCATAGAAGTCCCAATCTTTATGAGTCCCAATCTTTACACGTGTTTCACCCACTCACTGTAGGCTTCCTCAGAAGAAACAAGAATAGTACACTGTGCTTAGAGTACACAGCCCCTTGTTGCTGAATTCTGCCCTGCATGGAAACAAGCCATAGAATAGCTAGTATACGTGCATGTGTTCATGTGCACAAATGGTTTATTTTCAGATAAACACAAAATTAAAGTTAGTATTCGATGGAACAGTATGAACACAGCACTATCAGTAGCATATTGCTGGGGGGGGGGGGTTCAGTAAACCAAGGCTTATTAGCGCGTTCTGCACTTACATCTTTTATTCTGGATGACATGATCCTGATCAAGACAAAAGCCGTTTTCATGGCAACATCTGTTCCAACACAGTCCCTGTGCACAGCCCTGCCGCTCACAAGCTTTAGAGCTGGCTTCCTTCCTCAGAACCTCCAGGGGAACTCATTTCAGTAGTGTAATTTAGTATGGAATCGAAATGGTCCTTCTGATAAACAAGACAACAGAGGTATGCACCTTTCTGCATACCTCCATGGTCCTGGTTACACTTTTTCTCTTGCACATGGGGTACACTAGCAGGGGGTGAGGCCTTCCTTATTCCACACTAGCATGCAGAAGGGAGGCCAGTAGTCCACTTCTAAATCTTGACCAGAGGTACATACAAAAAGGCCACTAGCCGTTCTGAGGAACCAATGCCCTTTAGTGTCTTTAAGTACTAAGCTATTGGAAGTAAACGAAAGAAATAGATTTTCTTACCATTCTGAAGTCTTATGTCAGTTGCTTACTGTTACTTCCTTCTACAGACATAATGTAAGATGGAATTTCAGAAAGGAAAAAAATTGTTGTATAAAGTGTTGAGCATATCAGTAGAAAAACTTTGTTACATTGTTCTCTGGCCACCCTGACCTTTTTGCCTGGTTATTTGAGGAAATAATATATTTATGATACATGACCTGTTTTAATACTTCAAAAAAGTCTATTTTTTGTTTCCCATTTGCCACTGTGTTGCCCTTTGACCCTAACTGCCCCCATAGGCCCCTCAGCCTGGAGGACAGGTGAGCGGAGCTGGGACATGTGTCCCACAAAAATGTGGTGGTACTACAAGGCCGTCGTTTAATTCTGTAAGTAATTATCCCCATAACCTGCACAACCTTTCATCATGGATGCACCCAGTGATTGTTTCCCTCCACCCAATTCATTTTTCTGCACATAGAATTAAAGTACACTGCACAGTTCAATGTTTGCACCTCTGAGATGAATATCAAAGCACCAAAAAGGATACACAGTATTTTGCATGCATCAGCTTGATGGTGAATACCAGTGATTAGAGAGTTACCTGTCCAGTGTAACTATTATTGGGAATCATCCATTGGTACGAAGTCTGTCTTTTTATAATAAAGACAAATAACATTTTTAGAGGAAAAAAAACCTTTAGATTTTAGCATTAGATTTCTTTTCTGTCTCCGTCTATTTCAATTTTCCTTGATAATAGCATCAAACAGCGGTATATCCTCTCTAATTGCAGGTCTTCTGGTGTTCTAATATCTTGAAATTAGTGTCAGGTGTCAAAATTAGTGATTGCAGCTATAATTGTTGAAATGGAATTGGCTGAATGAGAAGAAATCGTGACATCCTGATTGGAGTCTTGCATTTTCATCCTCAGTGAACCTAAACATAGTTCAGGAAGATCAGTGACTCAAGTCCAGTCAGTGTCTTGCCTCTCCCTCCTCTCTCTACCAGTTTCATTTTGTCTGTTATTGCCGCCTGAATATTTCATCAATGTAGATTTGTTTTAGTTTTTGTTATTTTGCTGTGTTCACTCCTAAATTTTAATCCATCTTCAGTCCATGTTCAGAGTGAGAGAATACATAAGCAAAGCAACAAGCTGTTTTCCAATTAGCATTATCTAACTCATGAAACCCAATTTTACATTAGATAATGCGGAAGGAAAATGGCTAGTTATTTTGCTGATGGGTTCATCCACTCTAGAGGTAGACTAGAGCTAGATTAAACCTTAGGTGTGAATTTAGCCTTTGTGTATTGCCACTGTGTTTTAAACAAGCCAATAAGATGTACTTAGTGATTAGCAAATGACAGCATTTAAGCTGAAGTCTCACTGTGCTTTCTTGAAAGACAGTTCCATTGAGCACAATGTAACTTTCTTCTGAATAGATACGGTTGGGTTCATACTGCTAGTTGTTAATGTGTTTCACTATCATTATGTTTTATGCTTCTGAATTTGCATATTGAAAATGAATCTTAAAATCAAAAAGATATTGTGAATTTACAGTTTCCCCAAAGCATAACTTGATATGATTTAGGTTTAGTGTAGAGCCCAATTCAAGGTTTTGACTTTGACTTATAAGGCCCTAAATGACTTGGGCCCCAAATATCTAAAGGAACGCCTTCTCCCATATCGACCTGCCTGTGCCTTAAGATCGAGTGGTGAGGCCCTCCTGGTTGTTCCACCACCTTCAGTAGTGAGGCTGGTGGGCACCCGGGAGAGAGCCTTCTCTGTGATGGCCCCTAGATTATGGAATAGCCTCCCCCTCGAGGTGCGTCTTGCCCCTTCTTTATATATATTCAGGAGGGCGGTGAAGACGCACCTCTTTGCCCTGGCCTTTGGCTGAGTTGACTATATTTCCCACCCAGGCCACACACTATAACTTTAAACATAATGTGTATTATTTTAAAGTTGTTGAATTTTTAAAGTTTTTTAATGTACACTCTGTTTTTATCTGTTGCTTGAAGGTTGTAACCCGCCCAGAGACCTTCGGGTATGGGGCGGGATATAAATGTAAATAATAATTAATAATAAATAAATAAATAAAAAGGGCCCAATTTTCTTGACATTTCTGTGTTTCCTCTGAAACGGCTAATATTTAGATAATTTTCCGAGCACCTCCAGTGTGATGCTCAGGTTTGTAAACTTGAAGCTTATCTCTTTCTTGGGTGAAGGGCAGCTTTACAAGTCTTGTTTCATTTTTTCCCCTAGTCTCTAGCATGTTGCAGTTTACCATAAATTGTGTTAATTTGGTGAGAGAGCTGCTTTATCTTGAAAGGTACCGCTGTGTGGATAAATAGTGACCCTTGTTTTTACAGAAATAGTTTTGCTTAGAGCAAAGTGAGAAGAAATGGGTTGAAGTTTCTATTCTGACAAGGTAGGATGAGAATCAAGGAACAAAAGCAGTTCCAGTAACTGATTTTTATCAGTGAAAAGTGTACTAGGCAATTGCCTTTTGCTGCTCTGGAGATACCATAGTGCTGCCAAGAAGGGGGAAGACACAAAAACTTATATGTCCCTAGTTGGAATCAGTGGGTCTGGATTGGCCAGGCCTACTAGTTCCGGCTGCAGGAGGCGTGAGTGGGAATAAACCTGTTTGCCCAACAGTGCTGATACATACCAGCCCACAGCACGGCATCAAACCTGTGTGAGCATTGCAGCTGCACTCACATGCCTCTGAGGGTTAGGAACAAATGTTCCTAACCTTAAGGCCTCTGGAGGACACATTTTGGTGGCGCGCTACGGCGTACCACTGAAATGGATCCCCCGGTATTCTCAAACATGGAAGGTATTCTGGATCAGCGCCACTGGTCTTACTGGTAGACCTAATTAAATAGATCTACCCGTGATCCCTATGAGGGCTTCCCTGATTTGGGATCATGTTCCGTCTAAAGCAGATTGAGTGGACCAGGGAGGGATGTGGCCCATGCAGAAAGGGTGAATGTCATGCAGTGTACAAACAAGTTCTGTAACACATCACAGTGCTAAGGAATAAATGTTCACAACTGCCCATTCTGCTGTAAACTAATTAAAACCTTTACAATGAGAAGCGGTATAAAATATTTTATGTGGATAAAACAAATAAATAAAACATTGACCTCTTCAAATTTTATTTTTAATTTACCCAATCACTTGTAAAGGTAAATAATAGGGTGACAAAATATTTCCTGCTTCAAAAAAAAATCTATGTCGATGGTTCTTAAAGTCAATCCGTTACAAAATTATTGTGTCAAATTGCCACCCATTTAAATACAGCGAGATTTCCTTAAATCATTTCCTTAATCATTAAGATTAATTAGCCATTTTAATCTATTTTTTGATAACCGATAAATGGATTAAATTGCCATAAACACACCACAGACAAGGTAATACAATCACACCGTCAGTTTTGGCTTCAAAAAAATCTTTGTTCTTCTTTAATACAGCAATCTTTAAATAGAAATGCTTCAGAATTTGAAAAAGCCTTAGACATTATTTGTGCTCTGAAAAGTGCAAACATCTTGATATACAAAATCTTAATGGATGACAGCCATCAAGATCTGTCCTCATTTCAAGGATTATGGGCACTTGATATTAACAGAGAAATTCAAACAGAAGAATGGTAAAAAAAAAAATCTGCGCAGATTCATATCTGTGCAATAACCACTCAGTTATCAAAGAACCTTTTAAAAAAGCCTCTGTAGATGGTATTCCACTCCATATCTCTGCACAAATCATTTCATCCTGTTCACATGGCTGCAGTGAATGAGGCATCTACATTCTCATGTGGTATAATTGTCCCTGAATCCAACATTTCTTGAGATTTAGCAAAACTGAAGTACAAGGAATCACTTGAACAAATTGAACAGATTTTGAACAGAATTTTTATTTCCCATTTTCCAAAATTCTGACTTACTTCAGAACATTCAAACGTTAATTCATTTTATGATCTTGGCAACCAGGATGTTAATAGTGAAGAACTGGAAACTTCATAAATCTTTTGAATTGGTATCTCAAAATAGCAGAATTTGCAATCCTAGAAGTAATAACCTTCCAATATCATATCTTGATGGGTATAAACCCTTGATATCATTATAATGATGCTTGTTATCCCTTTGTTGCGGCCAACCAGTCTTTGGATATTACCAGCTCATATGATTTCTTTTTTATTACATTAAATTATAATCTTAATGTAATAACTGACCAGATCTAATGTTATCATTATAAATTATTATGTTTTGCTGTTGATGATTTTTAGTTGTAATGTTGAGATAATATGGTTATATTATCTTTTTATTAATAATAATTGTCGGAAACACCACCCAAGGCCCAGAACTCAAGAATATGGCACAGGGTTACTCATAGCAAGTTCCTTTGTTTGTTTCAATAACAGAAGACAAAGAATCAGGCTAAGCCAAAGGTATATCATTCAGGTTCTCAGCAACCCTTTCTCACAGGCTCCCACCACTCTCAAGGTCTCTCCTGTTGTATCATTACTGAAGTAACAATCCTCACAGTTCTGCTAACGTTGAGTCTGTGCTGGAACTAGAGGAAACACAGGATCTAAAAGCAATGAGTTTTAGCAAGCGTATAAGATGGATGGGCAATGGCCCTTGCGTAAATGAAGTTATAACAATAATAACTAGTCCTTGAAGTAGCTTAAGTATCTTTAGCTATTCTGTTTTAAACAATGAAATGTAAAGGTGTATATGTTTATGGTTCTTCATTAGTGTACCCCCTTTCATATACCATACATCAAATTGTACCTGGTTGCGAATGCTTTATGAAATGTAAAAAGTCATTATACAGTATGTAAAGGTAAAAAATCATAATATAGTATGTTGAACTACATACTATTTACCCGGCATTTTGAATAATTCTGCAGCATTTTTGAATAATTCTACAAGTCTTTTCTTATGTGAAACTGAAAAGTATGTTACAGATAAAAATGAACTTAAAAGTGTATCTCACAAGACTGTTGTAATGCACTTAGGTCATGGTTATACCTTCCTTTTAAACCTCCTTCGTCAGTCCATCTTTGAGTTTGGCTACTCCCACCTTTTCATTTCTGCCCATTTTATTTGTGTACTTTCCATTCTGGAAAATTCAAACAGAGAGTGGAAAGTCCACAAATAAAATGGATAGAAATGAAAAGGTGGGAGAAGTCAGACCTGAAGATGGACTGAAGAAGCTGAAGTGAAGGTGTGACCATGGCCTTACAGTGCTCTGAGCATTTTGAGGGAGGGGCTGAGTGAATTCATTTTTTAAAATATAGGCTTTAAAGTTTTTGTTACTCAATAATGCCTACTTGTCTTGGCTGTGTTATTTTTTTTTTTTAATCCTGGCTGGAAGTTGGATTTTTGCTCTTCAGGAAGAGAGAATATTTCAGTGAGAGCTGATGAAATAATAGGCACCTGTGATATTTTTCCAGGAATGAGCTTGTTTTTTGAGAAGATGAATGACAAAACCCTACAAAATGTGCTGACAGTGACTATGATCGATGGTATGATTTGTAAAATATATTCCCTCTCCACTGATGTGTTTTGGCAGAGGATGACTTCACTCTTTGAGTTGCAGTCCTTTTGTACATTGGGAATAATTTGCACCGAACTGAGTTGGGCTTGCTTCTGAACAAACATATAGAGATTTTGTTGTTTAATGCACTTGGACTTAATGCCTTAACACAGTGGTTCCCAAAGTTGTCTGGGCTACGACCCAACTAATATAAGTTTACCAACCCGGGACCCACCTCTAGGAAATTTAACCGTTACCAATATGAATAAAGGCTCGGTCGTTTGGTGTGTCGTTCTACAGGCAGGGCCCACGCAATATTCGCTCATGACCCACCAGTGGGTCGCGACCCATAGTTTGGGAAACCGTGCCTTAACAGATTGTTTTTGTTTGTTGTTTTGTTAAGTGACCAAGTATAACCAAGAAAGAATATTATGTTTTACATCAGACACGAGGAATGACCCCCAATTCAAAATGTTCCTTTTGCGGAAATGTCCTGGGGGCTCCCTCCCGGTGATGGGTCAAAATGAACACAGAAGTTATTGGAACAAGGGATACAAATTACATTTAAACATTGAGCTATACTTCATCCACACAAAAACCAAATGGTTCTGTTTCCTACATGTACTTGTCTCTATTCTCCAACCAGTCAAACAGGAGCACTCAAGGAGGAGGAAGAACAGGGCTGGTTAAGGTTATGTCATGAGGAGAAACAAATGGCCATCTAGAAAGGATGGGGGGGGGGACATACATGGCCCCTTGACCTAAGATTCTCAGCTGCTTCTTTTATTACATCCTATTCTTCAATCTGCTTGATTTTTTTTCTTTTTCTTTTTTTTGGAACACTAGTTTAAGTGAAGTAGGGAGGAACAATAATTCACTGGGGTGGCATCTCTTTTTGTACAGAAAGTCTCTGATTCAGTTCTGTGTTTCTCCTTAGGAAAAGGCAGTGACAAGTTACAAGGAATCAGACTGAGAATCAAGTTATCAGGAATCCACAGCACATTTACTGTACCCTTAAAAATGCTTAATAAGTTTTAACAATAGACTTCCACAGTGACAGTTTTAAGCACTTCATTGCTTGACCAAGAACTAGTGCTTAAATCCTAAATGAGAGAAATGTGGTATACTCTTTCTGTCTCAGAATTTCTGTCGGTAGCTGGCACATACTTCATGTCCAAATTCCTAGCATATTCCCACAGTTTTGAGAGCAGTGATTTTTATTGTGTGCAAGGTTTTGATAAGTAGCAGAATTTTGTTTAGGTTTTAAGTGAAACAAATCGGGCCAATAACATAGAAATCTGAAAAAAATACCTGGAGTTATTTTTAAGCAAGGTGTCTCACAAGGTACCTGTAAATATTAGGATATTTAATATGATTTTTTTAAAAATTGACTGCTTCAGCAGGCTGCTACCACCCCAATTTACACTGTTTTGGAATTTCTTCTGTCAAGATTTGGTATTGTGACAAAGGGGAGCAAAGTGCATCTGCAATTGATAGCTCTTACACTTTGCTACTTTTAAAATAAATAAGCATAACTTTATTGTTTAAAGAAATTGTAGATATTAATTAAGTTTCTATTTAACAAAGCGCTTTGAACATATTGGTCAAGTCCCTGCCTCCAGTAACAAGAGGTACATGAAGTAAGTACCCTTCCCTTGTCTGAATCCTGTTTTTCACCCACAGTCTTTATTTAACTAAAAACCAGGGTGCATCCAAACCTTGGCAGCGTAGAGTGCACCAAGGTGAGGACACTTGCTCCCATCCCTAGGGCTAAGTGGGTGCTGGCCAAACATCCTGCACCTCACCACTTCTAGTTCTCAAGAGTTGACAACTCATCCTTGGAGATGAGCTGTCCGCTCCAGAGGTGAGGGACTTCCTCATATCAGAAATGGCCCTGGAGGTGGACCTTTTCCAGTGTGATGCTTGCACAATGCAGACTCTATAGGGCACTTTCTCTAACACTATCTGTCCAAATGGCAGAGAGAGTGTGCCAAACAATGAGGACATAGATCTTAATAAATGTAGATCTTGGAGTGATCTATAGTACAGACACCCTAGGTGTTTGACTACTGTGCCTCTGGGACTTCCGGGGTGGGGGGGAACCCACCACTGTAGGTATGGATATCTTCATGACTTGGGCCCTAAATATCTAAAAGAACACCTTCCATATCACCTGCCTTTGCCCTACTATCTGGAGGGGAGGCCCTCCTGGTTGTTCCACCACCCTCAGTAGTAAAAGGGGTGGGCACCCGGGAGAGGGCCTTCTGTGATGACCCCCAGGCTATGGAATAGTCCCCCCCTCGAGGTGCGTCAGGCTCCTTCACTGTATATGTTTAGGAAGGCAGCGAAGACGCACCTCTTTGCCCTGGCCTTTGGTTAAATGGGAATATACTGTCTCTTCCCCTTTACAGACACTGTTACTGTTTTAATATATATTGTTTTAATATATGCCTGATTTTAAGTGTTGCTCCCTGCCCTGAGACCTTTGGGTATAGGGTGGGATAGAAAAATAAATAAATAAAT
>MTQE01000401.1:27037308-27060291 GCA_014337955.1 Aspidoscelis marmoratus
AAATAAATAAATAAATAAATAAATAAATAAATAAATAAATAAATAGTCTCAGGTCTAAACAGTGTTTGTCTTACTCATTATTATACCTCTCCTGTCTGATTTTATCTCCCAGAGTGCACTGTGTACATACCTGATAGGCAGGCTATTAAACAGACTTGGAGCAAGATGTTTTTTCCCTTCTGTTTCACCACAGAAAAGGTGAAAGATTTATACGATCTGGAAAGAAAACAGAGTTGAGTTAATGTGCATAAACTACTGAATTTAGTACTGAAATACATGAAGCAAAGGAGAGAAAAACTAAACGGGTTTTCTGGGTTTAAACCCTGAAATAGCCATTGGTAAAGAAATTCTGAAAATCACTTGAATATTTATACACATCTTGATGAATAAAGGGGGAAGGGTCATAGCTGAGTTCATTTTCAGAGTGCATTAGAGAATTTAGAGAGGTTTTCAGCAAATATCTTTTAAGGGTGCCCCCACAAAGTGAGATAAAATTGTGGGATCTTATTTAGATCCTGCAATTGCATCTCATTGCCCCTGTTAAATGTCAGGAGGCAATTACAGGGCTAACCCAGGCTCTTACTTTATCAGTTGTTTCTTTGTGAAATTGTTGCTCTTGCAAAAGTATCCCAATAAAGGAAGCACCCACGCTTTGTTTCTTTCGTGTGCTTCCTACATACAGGTGCTTTTGCAAGATCAGTGATTCCATGAGGAAACAACAGACAAGGAAAGCAATCTGCCGTGACAGAACAGCTGGCATCAGAGCTGGAGAAAGGGAACTTCCAAGTCCAAGAAGAAACCAATGTGGGTCATAAGTACAGTACAAGGAGTCACTAAAAACAAGGAAAGTTTATTTAGAAAATGGAAAGCTTCTCCTAATGAGGAGAACAGGAGGAAACATAGACACTGGCAACGCAAATGCAAGGAGACAGTCAGGAAACCTAAGAAAGATTTTGAGGAGCACATTGCTAAAAACATTTTTTAAAAACCCCCAAAACAAGAAAGTCTATAAGTATATCAGAAGGAGGAATCCAACCAGGAAAGCAGGTGGTCAGTTAGGTGATAAAGGTCAGAAAGGGATAATTAAAGAAGACACGGAGATTGCAGAGGGGAAGGAGGAAGGCAGAGGGCATGTGCTAGTAGCTGAGCCTGTATTTTCAGAAGAATTAAACAGGATAGAGATAACCAAGGAAGAGCCCCTTGCATGTCTTGATAAACTAAACGTTAACAAATCACATGGACCAGATTGTATTCATCCAAGTTTTCTTAAGGAACTCAAATGTGAAATTGCTGATCTTCTAGCAAAAATATAAAATCTTTCCCTAATATCGGGCTCTGTACCTGAAGACTGGAGAGTAGCAAATGTATCACCAATCTTCAAAAAAGAATTCAGGGGTGATCCAGGCAATTACAGACCTGTTAGCTTAACGTCGGTTCTATGTAAGGTGATGGAAACTATCATTAAAAATAAAATTAGTGTGCACATGGAGGAGCAAACATTGCTGAACAAAAGCCAGCATGGCTTCTGCAAAGGTAAATCGTGCCTCACAAAGTTGATGGAATTCTTTGAGAGTGTCAGTAAACACATGAATAAAGACAAACCAGTTGACATGCTCTCTCTGGACTTTCAGGAGGCTTTTGTCAAAGTCCCACATCAAAGGCTACTGAATAAACTCATCAGCCATAGAATAAAAGGACAGGTTCTGTTCTGGATTTGTGACTGGCTTAAGGATAGGAAGCAGAGAGTAGCAATAAACAGCCAATTCTCAGGGTGGAAAGAGGTAAAAAGTGGGGTCCCTCAAGGCTCAGAGTTGGAACCAATGCTTTTTAATTTATTCATCAATGATCTAGAACAGCGGTTCTCAACCTGGGGGTCGGGACCCCTTTGGGGGTCGAACTACCCTTTCAGAGGGGTTGCGACGAGTCTCCCAACACCCTTCCCTCCCACCTCCCAGCTGCTCCGCCCCTGTGGTTGGGGGTCTCCACAACATGAGGAACTCCATTAAGGGGTCGCGGCATTAGGAAGGTTGAGAACCACTGATCTAGAAGAAGGGGTACATAGTAAAAGAGCATAGCTTGCTGATGATACTAATTTTTTCATGATAATAACTGAAAGTGACTGCAAAAAGCTCCAGAGGGATCTCTTGGCATTGGGTGAGTGGGCAACGAAGTATGTGTTTTAATCTTAATAAGTGCAAAGTAATACACATTGGGGCCAAGAATCCTAATTATTTCCATAAATTGGTGGGGGCTGAGTTTTCTGCAATACACCAAAAAAGGGATCTCAGAGTTCTGGCGGACAACTCAATGCACTAGGTGTCAGCCCTAGTGCACAGCAGTAGCAAAAGAAGCTAATTCAATGCTGGGAAAAATTAGGAAGGGGATAGAAAACAAGTCAGCAAGTGTCATTTTGTCTCTCTATAAATCTATGGTGAGTCCACACTTGGAATATTGTGCATAATTCTGGTCCCCAAACCTCAAAAATGTTATTGTGGAACTGGAAAAGGTGCAGAAAAGGGCAACCAGAATGACAAAGGAGCTGGAATACCACCCTTACAAAATCAGGCTGCAACGTCTAGACCTCTTCAGCCTGAAAATATGACCTTTATACCTGATTGAAGTATATAAAATCATGCATGGTATGGGAAAGATGGATAGTGAAAAATTCTTTTATCACACAACACTAGAACCAGGGGGTACTCTATGAAGCTGATGGATAGGAGAGTCGGATCAGACAAGGGGAAGTATTTCTTCGCCCAGAGGGTCATCACTCTATAGAATTTCTGCCAGAACAGGTCGTAACAGCTGTCAGCCTAGATAGCTTTAAGAAAAGGTTAGAAAAAGGTATGGACGACATGTATTAATGGCTACTAGAATGGATGCCTGGGTATATCTTGCAGGCTAGGATTCAAGAGCAGGAGGTTTGCCCTTGTCTCTGCTTGAGATGCCCATGGGCAATTGGTGTGCCATTGTGTGAGACAGGATGCTGAACTAGATGGGCTGTGGCCTGATCCAGCAGGGCTCCTCTTGTGTTCTTATACTGCATTCTTGGTGCACTGCCCTAGGAGTATATTAGAATGGCCACAGGTATGTGTGGCAATCACAATTATGAGAAAATCATGTTTGTTAAACTATGCCTGGAAGCACTTTAAAATAATTGATTGGACCTAAAGATACCAACTGACTGATTGATCCAGTGAAGGCTTCAATAGAAAACAGAGTTTTATCCATAAGAGTATTTTATTGTTACTTCCATGAAATCACACAGGTATTAGATACATTTGCTTCCTTCTTGATCCTCATCATACACTACATTTAAGTGCCACTTATTTAAGATGAAATTACCAGTGTCAGCTTCTGAAAGCAGCCTACAAAAGGTGGAGCTTTCTCACAGCCTTTATACTTTACCTTCATTCCTATACATCCTGTATTTTTGTGGGATATACAGTAGTTATTTGATCATGCATGTGTTTTATTAAGGCTGCTGAAGGAGAACTAGATCTCGTGTACTAAATATGTTCCTGTCCTAGGGACATCGGTGTGATATTGATCCAGAGCTTTGGTGTGTGTTTAATCTTTTTCCTTCAGGCTTGTACCAGCATTTATTTATATTTCCTATAAAACTGTGATGTTGAATTTATGTTCACGGAGTCTCATTTTTGTTCTTTTTAGGCTGCTTTGTTGAACTCCTTCCCTGCCATTTTTGATGAGTTATTGCAAATGTTCACAGTACAGGAAGTAGCAGAGTTTGTCCGAGGAACTCTTGGGAGCATGCCCAGCACAGTACATATTGGACAATCGATGGATGTAGTTAAATTGCAATCTATAGCTCGTACTGTAGACAGTCGCTTGTTCTCTTTCTCAGGTAACACAGCATAATCTGTTCTAATACTTCTTCATCCTAAGACTTAGCACAGTGATCTAAAAGTATCAAAATATGAACTAATTATGCATTTTTAGGTACAAAAGGAATACTTTCAAGAATATTTAGAATGTAAGTGTGGCTTCCTGTGGTTTCCCATTGAATTATTGTCATGCAAGTGGTTATTTCTGAACACACACAAAAGGTATCCAGTAAAACCTCACAAAAGAGGGCTGGGTCTCCTGAGAAATGGCATACTGGGTGGATACTGGGTGATAAAGAATAGTTGGAATCTAGCGTGGAAGCCAGAGGGGGGTAGCAATTACAACATGAAAGAAGCTCAAGAATTTAAAGCAGAGAGCTTGTTGAAAGGGATCTCTCAACACTGCAGGCATTGTCAGAGGAAGGAAGCAGTGATTACTGTGGAGGAGGGACTTGAAGACTTAAAACACAATGAAGATCTTTCAAGATTTCCTCCTCTGCTACCTGTTATGAAAGGAGAAAAAAGAATAGTCATCAGGGGAGATGACCCTGAATGGTCCTCGCTGAAATGATAGTAATGCCAGCCAACAGATATGTGAAAGCATCAGGTCTCTAACAAACAGTGCCTCCATAACAGCAAATGCCCAGTAGATCCTCTACTTACTGACCTCCAGCCCTACAAATCTCTAATCCAACTGTGTGTTGACAGTGTTTATAGCTTTCAATTTATTCAGCTGCTGTTTGCTGCCAGTAAATGGTAATTTAGAGTAGTTGTTTTTAATGATGTAAATTATAGCTATATTTTCTGTCATTTAAAAAAAAAACCTGTAAATTACTTCTCTCTCTAGTATGAGAATCTGAAGGAGTGGAGATAAATTCCATTCTAACTTGATATTCTGTTAATGTTTAATCTTCATCAATATGGGTGGGGAAACCTTGCACCAAACCATGGGAAAGTATAGATCCATTTTTAGATGTATTTCAAAAAATATAACTATATATAGTAGCAGTTTTAGAATATCCTTACTGAGGAAATCTTTGTAAAAATCAGACCAATGCCATAAAGTTTAGCTACAGAGATTAAAAACAGAGTACAAATAACTCTGCTTACCACAAATTGTATCATTTCCCCACATTTTTGCTCTGCGATGTTCTGTGATGGGCTTTCTGAACTTACCTCTAGTCCAGATCTAGAAGGGGACTACAGGCCTCCCTTATGCATGGTAATCCAGCTTAAGGGAGGGGGAGCACCCCCTGTTAATGCACTGTCTGCACCAGACAAAACGTAGTCCAAATCAGAAGACTCTTGTCCAGTCTAAATTTGCACTACCAGTGGGCCTGTTTAAACAGGTCAATTGACATATTAGTCATTGGTGAATGAGACCAAGGAGATGTGCAGAACACGCCTCCCTGGTCTGGTTTATACCACGGAGGGCCCAATATCTGAAGGAATGCCTCCTCTTATATCAACCTGCCCGTGCCCTAAGATCCGGGGGGATCCACCACCCTCTATAGAAAGACGGGTGGGCCCTCGAGAGAGGGCCTTCTCAGTAATGGCCTCCAGGCTGTGGAATAGCCTCCCCCTCAAGGTGCGTCAGGCCCTTTCACTGTATACATTCAGGAAGGGGGTGAACACGCACCTCTTTGCGCTGGCCTTTGGCTAAATGTGGCACAGTTTTCCCCTACTGCACATATTATTGTTTTATATATATGGTTTTATTTTAAATATTTTTGTCTTTTAAATATGCTGTTATCCACCTTGAGACCCTAGGGTATAGGGTGGGATATCAATGTAAATAAATAAATAAATAAGTGTTGGTAAGCAACATCACGAAACTGGGTGCCCTGAAGGCATTGAGGCCAGAAACTTTCATTCTTGGTCATCAGAGCTTTTGGATGCCAGCTCTTTTGGATGCCACAGGGGCTAGAGTGGAAGAGCTTGTTCTGCCTTGTTCTGGTCCAAGTGCAATTTGTCATATGGCAGGATCCTCTGAGTCCAAGTGCACCTAAAGTAAGTCAGAAAGGTCCTATAAGAGGTTAAATAAATGTATTGTGTGTTTCTTTAGTTTTCTAACTTCTGCTTTTGATTTAAGTAGAAAACTTGTCCACAAATAGTTTTTCTGTTTCCTATTTCTAGAGTCCCGCCGTATCCTGTTACCTGTTGTTCTTCATCATATTCACCTTCACCTGAGACAGCAAAAAGAGTTGCTTATCTGTTCTGGGATTCTCAGTAGTATCTTCTCTATCATCAAAACAAGCTCCGTGGTAAACTATATCTCTGCATTCTTGTTCCACTCAAAAAATTATCCAAATTCTGTTTATCATTGCTACTGAATACAGCAAGATTATTTGTTATAAGATTAGCACAAATGAATTTGACATGTACAGTACTTGATATATTGTATATTCCACATAGTAGCAGAAGCAATCACATAAGACCAGGAGCATTCATGTATAATAAATGTGTGTTGTAGCTTGCTTTACAGTTGCCTGGATACAATGCATTGCTATAGTTTTAGTTTGTAATATACATCCCGTGGAGTGATATGGAAACATGGATAAGATTGTGACAATTCTTTAGGAAAAGAATAAACAAAAATTGACCTTTACAGAGATGTATCTTGAGACTAGTTTATCTAGTTGATTGCATTTTCTAACAACCAAATACATATTTCTTGCCATTTCCATTGGTTGGATATCTTTTTCTATTTTAACTGCTTACTTTAGGAGACAGATGTGGTTGAAGAAGTAGAGATGATGGTGGAGAGCCTCCTGGATGTACTTTTACAGACTCTACTTACTATCATGAGTAAATCACAATCTCAGGAGGCGGTAAGAGGGCAGCGTTGCCCACAGTGCACAGCTGAAATCACTGTTAGTAACTAACAATCAGGTTCTTTTTCCTACTTACCTAACCTGCTCCTTTTCTCCCAACCATTATCACTAGCTTCACCTTACTGCAATTTTCTGCATGAACTTTTACCTTCTTTAAAATTGAAAATCAGTAACATGCATCCCTGGAGTAAAAATAAGTATGGCACTAAGACAGCAACTGAAATTTAAATTGTATTAATAATTAGTCAGATGACAATATAATAAAAAAAACCTATACATAAAAATTCAAAAAAATCAATACAAATAAAATGATAATATAATATCTAGTTTAAATTATGTGACTGCAAATGGCTGACTTAATATCTGAAAGCACCGTGTGTATTTTTGCTGATACAATACAAGTAATTTGTGGTAACAACTGAAAATTCTTTGTTCTGTCTCTAACCGCCTCCAAGCACAGAGGCTCAATTTCCACATTTATCCTGTGTCCTCACTCTATTTCAGTTTCAAATGAGGATATACAAGAAATAAGTTTGTGCTTCATTAAACATAAAAACAGCAAAAGCTGTGATCACATAGCTGCCAGTGTGGAGAATCATTCCACTGCTAAAGCAGCGAGGCCTTCTTGAGGCCTCTCTTATGGAACCAATAAAGCTGCACCTCTAGATTGCACCATGTGCCATTTTATATCAGCACAGTGTGATCTACAGCCACAAAGGCAGCTGTATTTCATGCCAACCAGCTGGTTATTTCAGCCCGGGTGGCTTATGTGTTCCTATCACTGTAAGAAGGCCGTCTGATCACAACTACTATAAAGTCTTAACTTTAGAAGAAATGGATCTTTTTGAAGCTGAACTATTACAGATCTGAGTGACCAATCAATTTTTTTTAATTACCATTTGCAATTTCTTATTTTCAGGAATTTATCATCATCATCATATTATAAATCACCAGAATATTTAATGCTTTAGTATGAATTTACTTATGATTTTTAAATGAAAACAATAAAAAAATAATTAAAAATCTGTCATATCTATTCCCTTTCATAATGTTCATATTGAAGCATTTTCAGACCTCTTTCCTTCTTCCTTTTTCCCAAGACTTATTTTTATTTTTCTACTGAGTATGCATTCTGTCTGCTAAAATAACTCTCCTTTGGAATTGGCAGGGTGAGTATGTGTCGTGCCTTTTGTCTCTGCTTCGCCAGATGTCAGACACTCATTTCCAGCATTTACTGGAGAATTTCCAGAGCAAGGATGAGCTAAAGGTAAGATGAAAAACACAGATTCAGAATTATAATTCAAGCCTACATGTCCAGTTTGATGTGCACCTTAAATACAATGGAATGCTGAAACTGCATTTTGCTTTTATTTGTTCCCAGAATATCCACCTTCTTTTATTTCTTTTAGTTGTAGGGTTGATATTGTTCCAGTGCCTTCCAATATATGTACACACATGAAACCATTATTTTTTCAATGCAGTGAACTAAATAAGTTTAATATTTATTTATATTATTTATTTATTAAAATATTTTTACAACAATCTAAAAGCAATTCTTACAATCTTTTCTCCTATCTAATCATTACATTACTTAAAGATTCTCTTTAACTTCCCCTGCTCTTCTGACTTCTGTATTAAATGTCCATTGTTTATTTACTCCGCATCTTTATCTCTCCATCATTTCCTGTTCACTCTTGTCTTCACTCAAACCCATGAGTCATTAAATCTAGCTCTGCAAGATAGTTAATGAACAGGGACCAGTCTCTCACAAATTTGTCTGTTGTTCTATCTTTTAGTAGATTTGTTAATTTATCCATTTATCCATTTCTGCCAAGTCCATCATTTTGATTAGCCATTCCTCTTCTGTTGGTATCTCTTCTTCCTTCCGCTTCTGTGCATATAATAATCTAGCTGCTGTCACCATATAAAATATACGGATTTAAACTATCCATAGTATTATCTACAATTCCCAATTAAAACAATTCTGGATTAAATCTAATGTTACTTTTCAAAATTCTTTTCATCAAATTATATATTAGTACCCAAAATTTCTTTGCCTTTTCACATGTCCACCACATATGATAAAATGTACCCTCTGTTTTTTTACATTTCCAACATTTGGTAGACATATTTTGATAAGCCTTCCCCATTTATGAGGTGTTAAATACCATCTATACATCATCTTATACGTATTTTCTTTCAGTAACATACAAGAGGTAAATTTCATATCCTTTGTCCACAGTTTTTCCCACTGGTCCATTTGAATATTATATCCAAATTTTTTTGCCCAAGTGATCATGCATTCTTTAACCTGTTCATGTTCCATTTCAATTTGAAGCAATATTTTGTACATCATACGAATCGCACTGTTTTCATCTCCCGCCTTGCTTAATTTCTATCCCGCCCTATACCCGAAGGTCTCAAGGGAAGTGACAACCTTTAAAACTGCAATTTACAAATCAGTATAAATTAAAACAATAAAAATACATAAAAACACTTTTAAAAGATTCAACATGTTTAAAAGAATATCCCTGATATTAAAATAAAAATATCTACAGTGGTGGTGTGGGGGGGAGTATAATCATCTTAGCCAAAGGCCAGGGCAAAGAGGTGCGTCTTCACCGCCTTCCTAACAATGCACTTCTTTACCTGTGGGTTGCCCTTCCTTCCTCCCTTTCTTGGATCTTCTTACCCAGAGATTTCAATTACACTTTGCACCTCTGACACAGAATGGATCATTGATCAAGACTGTCCTCCATCATAGGCAACAAACTGTTGTCTCTGGGATGGCTTCCCCTCCCTGTTTTTAAACATGTTTTGTGTTCCCAAAGAATTAATATTCCATTTCATGAAGATTCTTCTGAAGAAGAGTTTTCTCTCTATACAAAAAAAGGACACAGAACCTGATAATACACAGTTTCACAACTTTTCATTACAAACATTGTATGCTGTTCCTTTTTAGGCCTTTAGCTACTCTTATCTCCATTCATGAATAAAAATAGAATGGGGAAACATAGAATTATGGAGATAAAAGAGATCACACAGGTCATCTATTCCAACTTTTTGCAATATTCATAAAAGCATATTAAATGCTTATGGAGAAGTAGCTGTCCAGTTTCTTCTTGAAAACCTCCAGAGGTGAAGAACTTAGAGCTTCCATAGATGCACTAATGTACAAATATGGAGTATAACAACAACAAAGAGCAAAGGAATGAGACAGTAAAGTTTAGATTCACCCTACCCACTATTCATGATTACTCTTGAACAGTGGGTAGAGTGTTCAAAAAATGTTCAGAAACTGCACCTAGAATAAACGTAACATTCAACCCCTAGCCAACTGTTCGTTTATTTGTTTTTGGTGTGTTCTTCCTTAACGTAATCAACTGCTGGTTCACTCCAGTGTTTGTTGCTAGGGCTGTGCCACTGCCAAACTGTAGTTCATCAATCACAAAAGGCTTAGAGAGGCCTGGGACTGCCAGATGCCTTGCATGACAACCCTGGGCTCTCCTCAGCACCTGCAGAAACTCAAGAATAGGAAAATTCTATTGAAAAGGTAGAGGAACTGTCATCTCCCTCTCCGTGAGCTGGGCTGCATTGTAATTATGTCACTGCACTGGCACAGGTGCATATTGAAGCTCTCTGCACCTGTGCAATGCCATGAAATGATGTTGCATGCAATCCCAGTGTGTCCCCACCACAGAGAGGGTAAAAATAACATTTGCCACAAGGGTGAGTTCCCCACATCTTTTCAATGGGAGTCACCCACTCATAAATTGGTGCAGAGCCAAGGAGAGCCCGGGACTGACAGATGAGATACCTGACAATCTTGGGCCTCTTGGAGCAGTTCATGTTTGACAAACTGCAGTTCAACATATCTTTATTCATTGGTTCTTTTGTTCTGACTTGGGATCAGAAAGAAAGAACTCTGCTGGCCTTCTTATGCATCCTGATGACACGTACATTTTATTTGATGGAATTATGAAATCTGGCCTTTTCAGCTACTAATTCTGCTATGTGCAATGAATTTACTGCAGATTGGTAACCTTCCCTTTGTTTAGCTCATACTGTTGAATAGCAATTATCTAGAAATCAAGAAAGAAGATATCATCACTTTGTCTTAGTTTCGGCAAATAGAATGTGTTTACATGTAACTGTAGCCAGTGATTGTTATTCCTTTCCTCCTTGTCAGGAATTTCTGCTAAAAATCTTTTGCGTATTTCGAAATCTGATGAAGATGAGTGTCTTCCCTCGAGACTGGATGGTGATGAGGTTGCTCACCAGCAAGTGAGTGCAGGAATATCTTAGAACACTTAGATGGTCTTTCTATAAAAGTAGCTGTTTTTCCTCCATTCAGGCTTCTTAAATCCAAAATTTAAGGTATTGTTCTAGTTTTAGCTTCCAGAATTCTGAAATGCTTAGGAGAGAGATAATTTATATGTATGTACACACCTCAAGTTGAGATCTCCCTGCTGCAGATTGGTCCCTGCTATTACACTGATAGACTTCTACATCAAAGACCACCGGCATTCTTGGGTAGACAAAGTATAGTAATTGTGGTCAGGACCTCACGTATTCCACACTAACATGCAAAAATGAGGCCCTTGGTGCGCTTGCTGGTGTGGAATATTGTGAACAGATGTTTCCAGATTTGGAAACTGGGGTTTCTTTAAGTCTACAGGACATGGTGAATTCATTCTGGTTTCTTTAAAATCCATGTCTTTTGTGATTCTGCTTTACAGGCATCTCTTCTGCATGTTACGGTGGTTTAAGGGAGACCCCACACCCTGCTAATATGTTCAGTCTGCTCCAGACAGTTGTCCAGAGCAGGAGCCCCACTGTTGCCTCCTGATTCAGTCTAGATCTGGACTACAGCAAGTGACCTATTATAGTGGCACAACAAGGCATGCCACCAAAATGGGTCCCTCAAAGGCTTTGAGGCCAGGAACCTTCATTCCTGGCTGTTGGAGCTTTCAGAGCTTAGCTCCAAAGCTCACCTAAGCTTCAGGGCCAACACAGGGGCTAGACTGGAACAGCCATCACAGCTATGGATGGATGGTTTGATCTGGACTGCCTTGATCCGAATCAGCACAGGTAAATGCAGAAAGGTCTTATGACTGAGCTGTAGATCCGGATTTAAATAAAACTATAAATAGATTCATTTTTGCAACTTTTTCTTTCTTTCTTTCTTTTTTAATTACAGCATCATAGTTACAACAGTTCAGTATCTGTCTCCTGCACTGCATAAGAATTTCACAGAAACAGATTTTGATTTTAAGGTAAGAAATAAGTATCACTGAATGCTACAACGGCATTAGATTTCTGTATCTTCAGAAACAGCAAATACACTGCAGATGTATAATTGCTATTAAATAACAACTATCATACCACATGCTTTAAGATCAGTAGACCTACAAGCAACTTAAAAATCTGCAGAAAAGCGAAAAAAAAATAATTAAAAACCTGTTTGTCAGTAAAATAAATGAGAAAGTAGCCTGTTTGTAGGAAAACTCATATGAAATTGCAGCTCTATATAAATCCAGCTCTATATAAGCATGTCATTTTATTTTAATATATAGTACACTGTGCATTTGATGAAGGGAGGACTGAGAGTCCCTCAGAATGCAAGAAAATCAAATCAGTCAATACTAAAGGAAAGTACCAGTTCTTAATATTACTTTTAATAAAAGTGAAATTAGAACAACCCGAGATGGATTTTAAACAGCTTTAAATGGTGTAAAAAACAACCTGAAATTTTAGCTATTAATATGCATTACACATATGAAGCCAATACAGGAATCTAAGCCTAGAGACAGCACTTTTCACAGACAGGGAAATATAGTACAGTTAACAAACCATGCTTCATACTTTTCAGTGAGCTAAATAATCCCACTCCATATCTTGATGGCTCAGGCCTGGTTTCTTTACTCCATTTCGAGCCCGTGACCCAACCTGGCTGTTCAAGCTCTCACCCCAGCTCTCAGCTGGTCTAAACTGGTACCCAAGAAGCAGATTCTACATTGTTAGCCACAAAACCCTTGTTGTCACCCAAAAGCACAGATTAAGTTAAAAACCCAAAGGGAACTGGACAAAATTTTACCACTGGAATCTTCTTCTGGTTCATCTGTTCTCTCAGAGTGGCAAGAAGGCAACTCTAAAAGCCAAAATCTTCTCTCTCTAACTTCTCACATCAAACCGGTGCTTTGTCACTCGAAAGAATTAAAATGAGAAGGGTCTAACTGGACTTGTCTGTCAGGAAAGGGGAGAGGAGAGGTTTCATTGTTTTTCTCCTCTCTGTCTGGGTGTCCCCATGGTAAGGATATTGCGAGGCGAATGAGAGTCCCCATGCAAAGCCCTAATGGGGCTACATGAGGGACAAAAAGCACAAAGCTGTGTTTAACTCCCCCCCCCCTTTGCAGTTGTTCTCGCTGTGAATTAGCAGCCAAGTATGAATTTTTCTTAAGCATGGGGACACTCCAGCCTCGTCATCGGCTGAAGGAGAGGATCAGAGCCATGTCACGTCTCTAGCGGCTGAATTTCAAGCCCCTGCCACAGAGGTTTCTCTCGCTTCTCCCTGTAGCCACGGCTTGACAGGAGGAGCAGCTGCTTGATCCTGGCTCTGTTGGAGCACAGGGGAGAACCTGCAGCTGCAGGGGAAAGGCAAGAGAAACCTCCATGAGAGGGGCTTGAAATTCAGCTGCTAGAGATGGGGAAAACCTTATCGCTCTCTCCCCTACCTCAGCCTCTGTCATCTGCTGAAGGAGGGGATCAGAGCCACTTTGAGTAAAAAAATAAAGTGTTAATATGCACCTCTTTCCAAGGCTCGGAGATAACAGGCAGCTAATTTGCTTCCCCAAACCTGTGAGCTCTGATGAGTCAGCCTCCCAGCAAGGAGCTAATTAGTATGCACCTCTTTCCAAGGCTGGAGGTAACAGGCAGGTAATCATTAATGGAGCTCTGCTTGTGCGCATGAGAGGTGCTATAACCCCCTGACAGTTGCTCAGCTGATTGCAGAGCAGCTATCAGGTGAGTGTTTGCGGTAAATCAAACACTGGGCGATTAAGTGCTCAGATAAAGGGGAGGTGGAGAAAACAGCAGTATCCCAATGCAGGGATTTGCCATGGTTTTCACGGGGACTCGCGGGTTTGCCTTGAACCCACCCTGTCCTCCATTGCCACAGGGACTCCTTAATGCAAATCTTAATTTGCACTAAGGCTGCCCCGAAGCCACAGTGCATCAGGGGCAGCCCCATGGTGATGCGCCTTCTCTTTTTGGAATCAAATCTCATTCTTTTTATACTTTGAAATCTACTCTGCACGTGTTCCCGAGTACTACACCAGAGACGGATTAACAGTCAACTCTAAGTGTCATGTTTGCTTGTTTATTCTGTGTAGCTTAAATAATTTCTCTCTGGGTCATAAGGTTGAAATCCATAGTTTTGTAATGGCCCATAATTCCTCTTCAGCACTAATTGTTATGCATTAGCCTTGCATGAATATGCTATTAATATGGAAATTTTGGAGCATTACAGTAACACTGCTCTCTGGAAAGACTAATATTGAAGCAGAAACTCAGATACTGTGGTTACATAATGAGAAGACAAGATTTAGTAGAAAAGACTCTGATGCTGAGAACAATTGAATGCAAAAGGAAAAGGGGATGGCAGATGATGAGATAGTTAGACAGCATTGTTGAGGCAGTAAACATGAGGTTGGACAGACTTGAGGAGACAATGGAGGTCAGATGGGCGTGATGTGCTGTGGTCGATAGGGTCATGAGAAGTTTAACATGACTAAACAACTAAACAAGAGCTTCACAGTGCATTTTGTCTTTTACTCTTTAGAGCCTGCTAACAATTGGGCACTATAAACTCCTTGTGATTTCTGTTCTCTTTCTTCCCTTTCTCTCTTGGATATTTCAATGTCACAAGGTTTTATTTCATGCATACATTGTCTCTTATTTGTTTTTGTTTTTCTGTAGGTGTGGAACTCCTATTTCAGTTTGTCAGTTCTGTTTATAAACCAGCCCAGTCTACAGTTAGAAAGTATTACTCCAGCCAAGCGTAAAAAGATTTTAGACAAGTAAGGACATTCTTATCTAATTTTAGTCCTCAGACATAGAAGGTTTGAAGGAGAAAATTTTTCTTGCTGTTTTTATGTGCTGTAATGTGCAATATTGCAAGTATGGGGGAAAGTAGCCAAAGAAAATAAAAGATTTCATCCAATATAAACTTTTATTAATTCAGTACTTAGTCAATATTTAATGGAATATTGTATTTTCTAATTTAATCAGAAACGTTCCTTTCTTAACATTCAATTTTGTTAAGATCTGCTTTTCTGACTTTTCTCTAGGTATGGTGATATGCGTGTAATGATGGCATATGAGCTATTCAGCATGTGGCAGAATCTAGGTAAAGTTATTTTCCTTGGGGCCTGACCTAATTTCAACCTAGTCCATTACCTAGCCCATGACTGACAAGTGCCTGTCCCCTTTAATTGACACTACAGAAGCTGTCTTCCCAAGTCTGAGGAGCTGGGTTAAATTTCCGATATAATGCTGAATTACTATGACTTGTGCTTTGCACGATTCTGATGAGTTATCTAACGTGATTTGTTAGGAGCTGATCACATCACAACTGATTAGTCCATCTTAGGGCATATTGGGGTCAGAATTCACTCAGCTTGCCTTTCTTTGTCCACACTATTCAGTTTCCCTGTCCTCAGCTTGACGATCGGGTACCCTTTTCCACTCTGCCCCTCCCTGTGTCCTCTGTGATTGGATGCATTCTCTTCAGTTAAATTTTATCTTCTCAGGGGAGGGTAAGGCCACCTCCCTTTGTCCCCACTTGCCCACTTTTGCAGAAATGTGAACTGATGGATCTGAACTGGCAAGCCCAGAGTGGGGTACACTGTAGGATCACGAACTACATTTTGAACATTATGCCCAGGAGACAAAATGTGCTTTAGTATTGTCCAATGCCAGAACATTCACTCCACCCAGCCTAAGAACATGGAGAACAGTGAATGATTTGGTCTTTGCAATGTCTGATTTCTAATGACTGAATATTTTGATATTTTAAAATGGCACAGTGAGAAATAATACAAAAAATAATAGGAAAAGTTGCAAATAGGAATGATACTAGTTGATGTATACTTTTCTTCTAGGTGAACATAAAATTCATTTTATTCCGGGAATGATTGGCCCATTTCTTGGTGTTACACTGGTTCCACAGCCAGAGGTCCGCAACATCATGATCCCCATTTTCCATGACATGATGGACTGGGAGCAGAGAAAAAATGGCAACTTTAAACAGGTTTTTTTAAAAGTCTCTTTTGCACTTTCAATATGATATATAGACAGAAATCTTAGGCAAGTGTCAGACAAATATAAGTTGCATAACATGTCTATATGCAAAATCCACGTCAACCATTTGAGTCATCTTCTAGGGTGTTTTTCCACTGTCACTAGAAGTACCCATTAAGTACCCATTAATGGGTACAAAAATGCCATTACGTACCCATTAATGGGTACTTAATGGGTACTTTTAGTGACAGTGGAAAAACACCCCTAGAGTGTTTTGGTGCTGTTCCCCACTTTGTGTGATCAGATCAAGTCCTTCAAATGTAAGACTGAGAATGCTTGTATTCACTTGGCTTTCCCTTGCTGGAGTTATTGTAGCCAAACAAAATGGGCTTAACTGCTTTAAACAACTCCCTCTGAATTTCTGGAAATGTGTTCTATTGTTCCCAACAGAATCAGAGCTAAGAATGAGCTATAAGGGAAACAGCAAGTAAAAGGCACTGACTGAGAGAAAAGGAGCAATACACATACAGAAAATGGTAGGATATGCATAGAGAAAAGCCTAGAAGGTTTACAGAGAGATGTGTTCAGCTTGGTCTGCTGTAATGCAGACAGAATACTGAACGTTTTGAGATACAAAGAGTTGTGCAAAATGTAAAAACAGAAGAATATGAATGAGGTTCAGAAAGCAGGTACAGTGATAGGGGAAGTGAACTGAAGAACTGAAGAGGTAACAAAAAAGGGAAATTTAACCAGATAAGGATTAAGGCTGTGATGGTGTTGGGAGGGGGGGGGAGAAGACAGTATATAATAATGTATACATGAGGAGGGGGAGGAAGGGAATCTAACAGGGTTATAATTGAAGAAAAAAAGGGCAGGGAAAATACCGCAGATACACGGATGGATCTGAACTGGTGATATCTAGTGATTGTAATGGCAGCTCAATGGATAACTCAAGGATTAGGAGGCAGATTGTGGAGGATGAGGCCTCTAATAAGCGTGTGATACAGTGGCTGTGTATAACTTCTGTGAGGAAGACAAATTCTGTACCCTCAGCAAAAGAACTTAAAATAAACATCCAAATATTTATTTAATATCCCTCCCTTCACCAAAAGGTCCCACGGCAAGTTATAATAATATTAAAATAAAATGTATAAAGCATTAAAACATATTTAAAATATAACCCTTCATTATAGAATTGAGATCTGTTATGCCTGTTGGTGCCCCATCTTCCTTAAGAGCCCAATAAAGCTAGGCCACTCAGTATGAAGAGTGGGGTCCCAAGTAAAGGCAAAAGATTGTCTCATCAAGTAGAGGTATTTAAAATAACACATTGGGGAGGAAATGTGATTTATTTTTTTCACCAGTGGTAAAATATTAGAATTCAGGATCTTCCAGTGTAACTAAATGTTAGAAGATTCAGGAAGGCAGAAGGAGGTTTTTATTTACATGGTAGCCAAGGAAATAATTTATTATCGAAGATGACGTAGCAGCATTTCCTGTAAGATTTGGAGGGCAGGATTATGAAACAGAGGGTAAGTACTATGGGTCTCAGAGTTTGTACATAACTGGGAGCACCACAAACACTTCCTTGCAAAACCTTTACTGAACTAAATGGGCCATTTGTCTGATCCAATAAATGAAGCATAAAGGGGAAAAAATCTGTAAGAGAAAATGAGTCCTAAAAAAAAATCACTGAGTTAAATTGTCCCAAATACTTCTTATCTTTAATGTTGTAGTTGTTTTGGAGTGAACTTTGGACTGAATGCTTCAGTGAGAGTCCGTGGATCAAGGCAGCAGGGTGGGAGAGATGGGACAACTGAAAGCCTTTGTCCCATCTGTCTGAACCAGATTTCAAAGACTTTCAGCTATGCAGCTACACTGCCTTCCCTACTCTGCAGTCCCAAGTTGTGCATTGCCATTAAACAGTTCTGATGGCTTCATTTGTCCTCATTACATTCTCTATTTATGTTCCAAACTCTCCAGAACACTGAGATTCTAAAGGTCTGTGCTCAGCCTTCATAAAGATGGAATATAAAGTACTTTCCTTGACCAAGATAGTCTCTTTGGCTCGAAATAAAAACAGCCTGTTTTACAATCCGTAAAGTGTAGCCTTGGCAAAACAAAAATGCACTGTTGGAAAGAAATACTAGTTTCTCTGTCTTCTTCTTCAGTTAAAAACTTGAAGAAAAACTGAATGATCATGAAACCAGAAGCATTGTAGAATATGCTAAACAGCAAACCTTGTAGCACTTGATGAAGAACAAAGACAATACACAATACAATATATAATACCCCTTGTCTCTCTGTAATGAAAATGAGTGTTATAGGAGGTGTATGCATTTCATACTGCTACAAGCATATAGAGCTACTGGGGGGGAAAGTTGTTGGTAGGACAAATGAGCATTGTTCCTCATTTATTTATTTATATCCTACCGTGTACCGTGAGGTCTCAAATTAGACCACAAATTTCAATAAAACCATAAACAAATATTTACTACTGTAGGGTTACTTTACCCCCAAAACTATTGGTAATCATGTGATGATATAAAGCAGTAATTTACTGGAAGGTATAAGAGGCAGTATTGCGTCTCAATTCATACTGCTTTTAAAAGATGATGCCTTGGAAACAGATAATATACCTTAATAAGGACTGGATTGCTTTCGGTATTGACTGTCCCTTTCAAGTATGTATGGTGCAAAAGAATATTCTTGAAATCATGTATCAATAGATAATATTGATTTTCTTGAAAATTCACTGTTCTTCTAATTAACTAACTCTGCAGAGCTACTGTTTCAAAAACATAGCAAATCCCTTCTGCTCTGTGTTGAATCAGAAGATGTCTTTTTATTGCAGTGAAGCATTATTGCAGAGATAAATGAGGCAGCTTACTTTCCAGAAGATTATTGTTTCATGAAATTTAAATTAGGTCAGTGTTGTTTTGGGAGCTTTTTATATGAGGGCAGAAATCATCCATCCTTTCATAAAAGCAGACATCCTGCAGTGCATGAGAAATGAACCATAAAACGTAATATTCAGTGCCTCCTTGAAGTCTGAAATTTACAGCTGCAATTCTGTCTTATAGTTTCTTTCTTTCTAATTCAGGTGGAAGCAGAATTGATTGATAAGCTGGACAGCTTGGTATCAGAAGGGAAAGGAGATGAGAATTATCGAGAGCTATTTAGTCTGCTGTAAGCATTGTTAATACTGTAGAAAACCTGTTGCAAGCATGTAAGATTTTGGGACGATGTTCAAATATAAGACACTTTTAAAGAAGTGATCAAAACAGTTTATGAAATATGGTGAATAGAATGCACCAGTTCAGAAATGGAGTATTAAAAAGGCTTGGAAGTGTTTTAATATTAAAGTAATGCCATATTCAATTTATTATATGCCAGTTGTTAAAAATCTAGTGTTAATACAGTGAGGAATATTTGAGTACCAGTGCTAAAGCAGTGAGCAAGCCAGTATAGTCATGTATAATGACAGAGGAATTCAGTACTATTTAGAAGCTTCTAGGATTTCTCTCTCTGTCCACATTTTAAATCTTTTCCTTTTCATAATAAATAGCTGAATTTCTCAATTGCTTCTGATGTTTCCTCTTACTAAGCTGGTAGAATTTTAACAGGCTTACAACAAGCTTTGCATTCTAAACAGATGGGTCAAAATATGACCTTTTAGCATACATTTAATTGCAAACAGTTTGCTGGATTATGGATAGATTAAGTCTAATAGCAAGGTTGTGGCTGAGAATTTAAATAATATGCTTTTACAATAAGATAGAAAATACAAGGGCAAAATTCCATTTGCAACATATTTGTGCTTGAAATATGCCGTAAAGAATAAAGTTTGGTTAGAGTAGCATTGACTTTAGTTTTTTAAATGAACATAAATGGGTTTTGAAAGTGTCCAGTTACAGTGAAGGTATATTAGAATGCTGGCAATTGATTGGGTTAATATTTCTATATAAAACTGGGTACTTTCTTTAGGTATGTACAGGAACCACTAATAGCAATTGAGTCCAGCTCTAGGTTGGCCATGAACCAACATAAGAACATAAGAAATTCCTCATTGGATTGAACTCATAGCCCATCTGTTCCAGCAGTCTCCCCTTGTAGTGGCCAACTAGCAGCACCAGCAGGACATGAGTACCCATCTTGCTGTACTTGCAGTCTCCCATTAACTGGCCTTTAGAAGCAAACCACATTTTTACTACTTTCAGGATTAATAACCCTGGCGTCCACAAATTGGTCCAAACCTATTTTTGTAACCATCCAAGCTGGTATCCAATACCACATGTCATGGGAACAAATTTCAAAGTTTAATTAGTCCAGTCTGGTCTAATCCTGGTTTGACCAGAACAGCTTAGGACATATGTCAGGGCAGGAGAATTTCTCCATTGCCCATGTTTTCTGGGAAATTACTTTAGGAATACTGCAAAAGCAGGGTTACTCCTATTTCCATCAAGCTGAGAAGTGGCTGTGGAGACAGTGACAGTAGCAAGGGCAAACTAAAAAGGGAGAACTTCCCTCAGCCATTCAGCTGAGAAGCAGCACCCTGGATGCTGAGGGGTTCTCCTGGCTCATGTTGCAGTTGCGTGAGCACCTTGACCCTAAGGGAGATCACAGAAGTTTATGGAATGTAACTGTCTCCAGAGCGAAGAGACAACAATTGTAAGAATGCTTCCACAGAAGATGCTGAGAATGTAACTTCATGGCAAGAATTATTTATTACATGCAGACTACAACACAAACAATAATAATGAAGACAATGTATTTCTTATTAAGTGAAAGTAGCATAGGAATAATATGAAGAGTTTTGAGGGCCATCCCTAGAAAGACTTCCAACACAAAAGGAACACTGTACCTTTGTAGTATAAACTGCTACAATGTTTACCAAATTATTTACAATTCTTCCATTTAGGATGCTTTCACACACAGAAGATTGTTATTTTGTAAATTGTTATTTTTCTTTTTTTAGAATAAATGAGACATGAATACTGGAATATAAGATAAAAATTATAAATTAGAATCTCTTTACAGCTCTGCTCAATACAATAAAATAACAAGGTTACATACAATGTTGTGAATTCTGTCCTACTCCAAATTTTTGAGTACTATAGTTAGACGCCATGATGATTTGCACATCAAGTAAAGTATACATTTTTTCAGAGGGGATATTTTATTCTTTCACCTTTTGAAAGAAAAATAAATTTTCTTTTTTGTGGCTTTTTGGTCTCCTAAAGCTTAAATGGGTCATTATGGCAAGTTAGCAGGAAACAGAAGTAGTTAATTAAAGATTATAGTACTGATAATAAGAATTATTTGTGTTTTAGCTCCATCCAAAACATTGCTCCCCCCCTTTTTTTTTCTGTCAACAATCAGAGTTGATAAAAAATTCTGGACATTATTTCCTTGGTAAAAATAGTAATAACATACCTTAGTTAAGCAATCTTTTTGTCTTTGCTTCATGCAACATGGATCAGAACTCAGCTGTTTGGGCCCTACCCAAGGTAAGGTTGCTGTTCAACTTTGATGTGGAAGTGTATTTGGTATGGCTCCTGTTGAAGCTCAGTAGTATTTTCAATGAAATTTTATCAACTATATGTTTAATTTCATATAGCCTTCTGGAAAAAATTGAGCAAGAGACTTGGCGGGAGACTGGTGTTTCTTTTGTCACCTCAGTTACACGTTTGATGGAGCGCCTCCTTGACTACAGGTAACATGATTATTTGGGTTTCATAGGACCTAATATATCATGCCTAGGGCATTATTGACAAGTGTAATGAAAGTCTTAAAACTTAATTTTCTCTTTTCTGCTATACATTTAAAACCATTTGAAAAGGGGGAAAATACAGAAAATGTAAACAGTGTTGTATCATGTCAGGACACTTTGTGAACAGGACAGGATCTTGATGTTATATGATACAGCAATCTTTTTGAAACCAGGACAACATCCTCAGGGTGTTGAGCAACTTTTCTTTCTGTGTGGGTGTTGATGGACAATAAAGGAATTAGATGATGCTTAAGGAGATGTGGATCTGATGCTCATCTTTTCTTTATTTCTTCTTGAATTGGTTCTATGTAAATGTTGAGTTTTCCTTTCTGAGAGGTCTATAGATAGTGTCTATTTCTATGTGTCTATTAAAAAATTCATTTTAGTGCCATGCTTCTGAAAAAAATGCTTTCTTTTGGCTTATGTTAGTATAACTGTAGTTTCTCCATTGAACAGGTAAACAGCTAAATAAAGAGACAGACTGCTTTTTTCCCTCCTTCCTTGCCCCCAATTCCACTGAAAGGGGGGAGAAGAGATAAAAAAAAGAAAGGAGGAAGGATGGGGGACCAGCAGCAAAGAAAGAAAGGAACTGCTTTGGTGGTACTTTGTGGCTTCTAACAGTTCAGTCAAAGCTAACTATGCTGGCTTGCACAAAATATAGATTAAAAGAGAGAGCTCAGCAGAGAAGGAAAAGCACTCTAAGGGAAGAGAAGAGCGATTTTTTCTTTGCTTCCCCCCATTCCACCATGGAGAGGGGGGAGTCACTACTTATGAACTGTAGAAGTCTCATTTCAAAACATAGACTCTTGCTAGAATTACTGTTCCCTGCATCTGATAAGGTATTCCTTCCTGATTCAAAGTTGCCCGTTTTCCACAAGCATACATTTTGAAACCTGTTCCATTGTTTCCTTCTTTTTCTTTTTCTTCAGGGACTGTATGAAAGGAGATGAAACAGAGAACAAGAAAATTGGCTGCACTGTTAACTTGATGGTGAGAATTCTTTATCTGGTATTGCATAAAATTACTGAATTATTCAGCAGAGAACTGCTGAAGAAATGTTGGCTGCCTTTGTTCTTAGAACAAATAGAAAAAATCGTTTTCAGTTGAAAGTTTAAGTTTCTTCAACTTCAAAGTTTTATTCTGTGAAATATTTGACATTGTTCAGCTGTTGTGTACTCTACGGCTGCGTCTTCACAGCATGTGTTATTTCGGTTTAAATAATTCGAAATAA
>MTQE01000401.1:27061441-27089309 GCA_014337955.1 Aspidoscelis marmoratus
CTCAAAACGTTTTGAATTCGAGATAACGATGCCGTGGGGATGAGGCCTACGTGTTGCTTTTACTTTTAAATGTCAAATTTAAACTTTCTGTTTCCCAAGACAAATCAAGGAGAAACAGTCACTGAAAGCTGAATCCAAATACAAAGGATGTATCGAAAGGATTCAAAATTAAAATACGAATGCAATACCTTGTAAATAAGCTATATGAATACTAAACAAAAATACACTACACATTACATGTTATAATTGTGCACAGTATTAAAATTATGCTGTACTTATAATTAAATAATAAATAGTAGAGACTCTTCAAATGAAGATAAAATACTCTAGCTTAGATTAGGACTTGAACTCAGAACTACTGAAGGTAGAGTCCATAAAATTGGCAAAAGAGAACTCACAGTATCACACTTCATACAAGAACAGCATGTTAAATAATGGAATGTAAGATCTTCCAGTGTCATTGTTGAGTCCTAAAGGAACTTCAGATTGGAAGGTATATTTCCAAAAAAGCCCTCTAAAGTGGTTTGCAAAAGATATTCCATTTAGCATCTTTGAGTACTTCCGTACAAAAATATTGCAGATCTGCTGTATGTTGACGATCCTGTAAATGTGACACCAAAGGAGCGTTAATTCTCTTTCTATTAACACATGATTTACTGTATATTCATTTATTCTGACCCTGAACAATGTAGTAGCCATGCCTACACATAGTTTATTGTAGAGACTAGTAATAATAATGCCTTTGTAGAACAATTTAAAAATATTTCAACTCATATGTATAGTTGTTAACTGGATTAGTAAAACTTTGAAGCTTCAAGCTGTTCTTTCAGGAGTGCACCTTCCACTGGGAAAAAGGCCCTGAGATAAACTCATTAGAGTGGTTTGTCTTTCAGTAGTAGACTGTGATCTAAATTTTGCTTGTACTCAGTGATTCTTCAAGTTAGAAGTCCATTTGTAAGCAAATCTTGAAAGAGCTTTAAAACCAGAAATGTTACTAAGTAAATGCCAGTATTTGAAAATGATGGCACCAGTGACACTGATATGTGAGTCAATGGGGTAAGCGTGCCAGATGGATGTTTACATGCAGTCTGTTCTGTTTTTGTAGCAACTTCTATCTAGATATCTTCCTTATTTGATAGTAAGCCTGTTTCAATAGATTCTTGGGATATCCCTTTTTAAAAATTCTTTTCAGTCTATGTTTGGAATTAAGACTTATGACATGATTCCATAATAATATAAAAACAATACAGAACAGTACAAATAGTAACATTAAGCAACTTTCCATAAGCCTCGATTACCATAATAAAAATGTATAAAAACCTTACCCTTATTTCATAATACCAGATCCTTGGGACCTTATGACCTTCAGTCTCCTTCCACCTGTATTTGGTTTCTACCTGAACTTTCCCCTAATTGATTTACTTCCTTAATCACCACATTACTCTGGCCACTCAGATTTGTTTAGTTTGGGTATTGGTTCCAGTAATGGGGACCACGACACCTGGAGAGAGTCTGTAGCATTTGTGTGACACATCTTTTTTTCTGGCCAAGCAATAAGCTCACTGAAGGCAAAATCCCACACTTTGTTGTACCAGAGCAGAATACTTATCTTCTTGTAATCCCTTCGGTAGCCCTGCACTATTATCAGTTTAGTAGCTGTAAGAAGAAACTTTAAGAGATTTTTGTAGGATAAACTGGGCTGTTGAATTTCAAAGTGAAAGAAAAAACAAATTGTGGGTGTGAGCATGACTGGCAAGAGTAGATTTTACAAAGTTCTTTTCAGTGTGTTGCCAGAATGCTTTGACATTGGGGCAGATCCACATGCAAACAAATTAATGCCACAGTTCTAGAAAGGGCGTATCCCACAGATGGTATAGGATTCCACCTATCTAGTATATAACATGTCTTTGTTATGCTGGCATGGGTGTGCTTCTGCATGTTATATACTATGTGATACAAGATAGGTGGAATCCTATACCATCTGTGGGATACGCCCTTTCTAGAACTGTTGCATTAATTTGTTTGCATGTCAAAATCTCTAGAGGAAGCACAATTATGTCTAATGTGTAACATCTGACTGCATCTATATGCCTTTTTTTAACATGAGGAGGATTAGGAAACTATCATATTATAAGGGGCACTGCATATCCATCTTATGTTCTTGCTGAAACAAGGCCTGGTGTGTTTGCATTCCTGTTAGACCCAGCTTTCCCATGGCTGCCACCTTAGATGCAGAAGCAGATAGCTCCCTGTGGCAGTGGTAGGCAAACCATGGCTCGGGAGCCACATGTGGCTCTTTGGCCCCTTGAGTGTGGCTCTTCTAGCTTAGGAGTACCCTAATTAAGTTAATAACAGTGTACATGCTACTTGGAGACTAACTGGAGAAGGGTTGGTGGCATGAGCTTTCTTAGACACGTCTACTTCTTCAGAGGCTAGGGGGCCCAATGGGCACGTCTTCTTCTGCAGATGCTAGGGGACACAATGGGCACGTCTGCTTCTGCAGATGCTAGGGGGCCCATTCAGGCCCCCTAGCATCTGAAGAAGTAGACGTGTCTAAAAAAAGCTCATGCCACCAACCCTTCTCCTGTTAATCTCCAAGTGCTACTAACTACCTTGCTGGACAGCTCAAAGATGTAGATCTGAAGATGTACCTACCTGTATAGTTCAAGAATTAAAAATTTGGTTCTCAAAAGAAATTTCAATCGTTGTACTGTTGATATTCGGCTCTGTTGACTCATGAGTTTGCCAACCACTGCCCTGTGGGAACCAGTGTCTCACAGAAAAGGCCTTGACCAAGGGAGGGCGGCTGTGAGAAAGTGTTCCTGAGAACCTGAGTGTTCCTGAGAACCTCTGTCTACTCCCGATTTTCTTGTCTTATGGTATTAACAGTAAATGGAGGAACCTGCTAAGAGCAGACCTTTGAATTATTTTTGAGTTCTGGGCTCCCCAGTGGTGATTCTGACAGAACACCAGAAGACCACCAGCTGACTTGGATGTGGAAATCCTCAAAGTCACAAAAAAGATTTTAGTCTGCCGTGGACCAGAACCTGTCAGAGATGATGTATGCAATGCAGTGTTTGGTTCACAGATACTATTTCACTTGTGAAATAGGAGCCGTTGGGAGTATTGTTCCAAACCAGACATTTAAAGAATTACAATATCATTGACCACTGTGTTGTTCCATCCTTTCTCAAGAGTGCATAGTGCTGACACTGCAATGGGAAGGAGTTTATCCATGGAGGGCTAAGTCCAATAAATTCAAACTGCTAGTTGTGGAGCAGTGAGCTGATCCTCATCACACCAGAAATACCAAACACAAGGGGATGGATGGAATATACCAACAATAAAAAAAATATTATGAAGCCTTTCAAATATCTAAGATTCTAGAATTGGAATATTGTAAAGACACCAAATGGATGAGATGGGAAAGAGAGATGAATGGAGGGAAAGGCATTGGCACAAATGGCATCTTCTTTTCTTTTAATGGTTCTAATGGTGGACTCCCTGACCCCGAAGACTCATCCAGTGATGGTGAAACTCATTGCTGCCTTCTCTGAGTTGGTTCAGCACTTTGATGTTGTCCTCCAGGGATAGGGCAATGCTCCTCTTTTTGGCCTTTGTCTCTACAGGACCCACTGTCATGCTGCAATCATGCTTTGGAGCCCTCTTTGCCAGACCCAAAAAAGCTCCTGTTTTTGAACAAAAAAAGCTACATACAGCATTTATGTAGAACAGCAATGCCAAACACCTTTGTCACTGCCAAAAGACAAATGGGGAAATGGCTGCTGGACCAGGAACAAGGTCCCAGCATTCTGGAAAGTCTCTGCCCTCTGCCCTTGGAGGTGGGAAGATGGAAGTTGTAGACACGCATAATAGAAAAGATGGTTGTGATTTGCAAGCAGGCTGATAGCAAATTTATGGTGGAAATTTTTGCTTTAGGGGAGGATGTGCTATACTGTATTATTTATATTTATCTATATTCATATGACTCATAGAGTGGCTAAAAATAGACATCCTGTTAGAAGTATATTAAAAATATCAAGCAGATAAGGCTTAAGAAAAATGATATGTCTTCTTAATATATGAACTAGGTCAGTTTCAAGATCATTGCATAATCAGAATGGCCATCAATCTCGCCTGTAAACCTCACCTGTTTGTAGCACAGGCACTAAAATAAGAGCTTGAAGTACCAGTTGCAAGTTCATATTGAAGCAGATCTTCCACAGAAAGGTCCTAAAATTTCTGTTAAAAGCATAATTAAAGTCACGTTAATAACATAACACATCAGGGTTGGTAAAGAGAGAAAAATGTAAATGTTCTAAATAAACGAGTCGTTTATTTATTTAAAATAATATAAAGAGGGAGAGAAATGAATCTTTTAAGAAGGAACAACAAAAATTACGTTGATGAGACCTGATGCATCTTGGGCTTTTCACAACCTGGGGGCCACTTAAGGGGGAGGCCTTGTCTCTTGCCAGAATCCTTCAAGCAGCAGTACCATTAACAGGTTTTTCCTGATACTTGGATAGACTGATTTTGAATGAACAGCTGATTTGGAGCTTTAGACACTGTTAGCTACTTTTAGAGTAATAAGCTGTGATTTATTTAAAACTGTAAGTGGACGTAATCAGTCTACTTTCCTCATGTATTAAGACTGGTGAAATAGAAGGGAGGATAATGCTTTAGCTCAAGGCCACCTCATCAATCTAAAACATGATTAAGTACTATATTTTAGCCTATAGCAGCTTAGATGTTAAACATATCTCATTCTTTCTTTAACTTTACAGAACTTCTATAAATCTGAAATTAACAAGGAGGAAATGTATATCCGCTACATCCACAAATTGTGTGATATGCATTTGCAGGCTGAAAACTATACTGGTAAAGAAAAAATGTTTATTCATATGTTCTGTACCTTTGTCTTTAAATATGCATTTTAAGATTTTCTTGCAATTGATGATTGCCTCTATAAAACAAGTTAGGTAACTATTATTTTAGATCACAGATTTGTGAAGAACACAGTTTCATAGTATTACATATTTTTATGCACATGTATTGTTTTTTGTGAATTGTTTAGGAATTCCAGATAAGAACTCGTATAAAAATGCTTGTAATTAATAATAGTATACAGTAACATGTAAGTACTACTAGAACAACATTATGGTGTACTCAGCGTAGGTGGGGTGGGGTGGGTTAATTCCCTCCTGAATTGAACCATGCAGAAATGAAAGTAGAGTGGTGATGCTTGACACTTCCAATTAGCACCTTTTCTCATTAGTAGTTGATGGTACTAAGTCCCAGCAGCACACTGAGAGGCTTTCAAGCCAATGCAAGCTCTTTGTCAATGACTCAAGGCTCAAGTTGCTCTAAGGGTTGAGTGAATTAAAAGGGAAACTTGCAGGAAAAGCACATGTCTCAGTCTAGAAGGTATCGTGGTATCCTTTGTGCCTGTTTGATTGTTATTTATTATTCACTTTTTATAACACACATTCAAAAACAAATGAAACTAATCAGCAACAGTTTTTGTGCTAAGATGATCAGATGAAGTAGTTTCCTCCTAATGCCAGCTGAGGGAAGAAGGTGACAGGATGGAACCTGGCTTTCAGCAGGCTTGGTGCAGCGTTCCAGTTTCCCTTTCACATATAATGGCTGCTTTCTGATGACAGTGGAGTGAGGAGGAGATATGCAACCCAAGGGGGATCAGTGATCTGTTGAATACTGAGCACAATTTAGAGGGTTTCCATCAAATGTTAACTGTATATTGGTGCTTTTCTGAATAGTTTGCAGAATTCCTGACGTTGCTACTGCAGTGGTAGCATGAGGGTGCATTTCCATAACACAAGGCATGCTGTCAAGTCTCATAGGATCCACAGATCTGCCTTGTGGCACAGTTTTGGTTTCCACTATGTTTGAATGTAGATTAATTTTTCCACTTTGCTTCTACGTCAGTGGTTCTCAACCTGGGGGTCAGGACCCCTTTGGGGGTCGAACTACCCTTTCAGAGGGGTCACGACGAGTCTCCCGCCGCCCTTCCCTCCCACTCCCCAGCTGCTTCGCTGTGAGCTAAAAGCCAGGACCATCATGGCACTCTATTGGGAATGTCAACTGCAGCATCTTCTGCCATTAACTCTTTCTTTTGGGGCTTGGTTTAACTTATAGCATTTGTTTAAGAATATCCTAATAACCTTTTTTACTACTTCTATCCAAGATCGCATGCTTACCGAGAAATGTGCAGCTCCCCCCCGCCGCCACCCCCAATATAGCACTCCTGAGTATAATTACAAGTGGAGCCAGTCCTTGCCTTCACATGCAGCTTCTTCTTCTGCCTTTACAACAGTATTCTCTTGGGCAGGTTTTAAAAAGGAAGGCACCAGTGCATATTATGTCACACTGTTCTGGAGGGGAAACTTTGGTTCTGACTGTTCTTCATTATAAAATAACGTTAAGTGAGAAGAGGGAACTTAGGATGCAAGATGGAGGCATCATCAGCAGATGCAGTTTGACCCAGCTGGGAAAAGCTAAAGGGAGGTCTTTGGCTTGAAGTTGGTTTTAATGTTAGGTCATGGTGAACACACCTTTCTCCCTGGAGCACCTTTCTATTTGAAACTGAGGAAACTGAGGAATATAGACCAGCATGCAGGCACTCTTCCCAGTCAAGGAATGGAGTAGAATGTGAAGAGAATAACAATCATCATTTGAATATCCAGCACACTCGCATTCTCAGAAAATGTTTCACCAACAGAAATATCTCTAGTGGAGCCATGAGAAGGTGGAGCATGCAATAATCTACTGTATTTCTTAAAGGCGGTATTCAAAGTAGGTTTCAGGAACAACACTTTTCTGGCCGTAGGATTCAGCCCAGTCATCCATTTTTTCGTTACTATTTGCATATTAGCGTACTTTAACCTAAACACATTGCTTATTCATTGTTTCAATAGAGGCAGCATTTACACTGCTGTTATATTGTGAGCTTCTTCAGTGGGAAGACAGGCCTCTTCGGGAGTTCCTCCACTATCCATCTCAGACAGAATGGCAACGTAAAGAAAGCCTTTGTCGGAAGATCATCCACTATTTTAATAAAGGCAAGGTATGTAATATCTTTTTTCCCCATCATTTGTTCTGTTTTAAGTAGAGCTGTAAATATCACCCCAAGGAAACCATATCCTGTTCTTCAGCAGATCTTAATAGTTAAGCAAAATCATCTGGGGTACTAACAATCTAGCCAAACATTCCCTACTAAAGTACTTTCAGATCATGCTAGTAAAAGCCATCACACTTCCTAGCTATTTCTCATGCTTCCCTCATTATGGAGTTGCTTCCTTTTGAAGCAGTAAGATAAAAAGTGAAATAAATCTTACTTTCAGGGGGTGGGTGCAGTGCAGCCACTACTCTGCTTTTCTTTGATTGGTTTTAGGCATGAGTTGCCTCCAGACAGAGCTGTTTAAATGCGCAGTTTAGCGATAAACCAATCTATACTCACTGTGAAGGGAAAATTGATTGTCCTGACTAAAAATCAACTCCATAGTTTCCTGTTTAAGGAGCCATCAGAGAAATGAGAGTTTAAGTGCCATGCACCACCAGGTGGGTTCAGAAAGCCAATCAGTTTTTGAGCTGCACTTCTGGATTTAGCGTCCTCTCATTTGTGATTCTCATCATTCCACCTGCATTTCCATGATAATGCGATCTAACTGCATACTTCACAGCAAGAGCTCTTTCTCCTGCGCTATGGAAAATGCACTGTAATGGCCGTATACTGCAGAGTGACCATGAAGGATCAATCGCCCTGTCTGACGGGACTATTGGTACCACACATTCAATTCACAGTTTGGGATATGTCTGGAGCCACCCTTAATGAAATACTCTTATTCAACCTGTGACCAATCCAGGCTTGTCTCCACCATTTTCTAAAACCTTGCATAGCTTTATGAGATTCCTGCCACACAGCAAGTAATTTGACCCCTTCCTGTCTCAGGATATGTTGGGCTGTTCAAGGCATGATGAACCAATGAAGTGGCAAAAATGGAAAATGGCATTTCAAAACAAGTTCAGTTGAACTGTAGCGAAATTAAAGCTGAGCCTAATAGTGCCATTTGTTTGCAAAAATATATATATATCAGCCAAACCCAAGCCTCCTCACTCCAGGCATACTGGAAGGGGCAGGATCAGGGGGGTGCATGATGAGCAACAGAACTGATTTGTGCACATCTCTGCAAGTAATTTTCTACTGTTATTGTGACAAACAAGCAAATGGTTGGAAGGACTTAATTACACCAGATATTTCTTGAGAAGAATAGATTTGACTTGCAGGCTGTGGATTGCCAGGCCCTATAATAAATACTTTTACTAAATACTGCTTAATACTACATAATAAATACATTATAATTAACATTGTGGGAGTTGAATTCATACGAACATAAGAGAAGCCCTGCTGGATCAAGCCACAGCCCATCTAGTCTAGCGTCCCATCGCACGCAGTAGCCCACCAAATGCTCATGAGCATCTCAAGCAGAGACAAGGACAAATGCCATTAGAAGCACCCCGCTGCCCGCCCCCCCCCGAAAGATGCACCTAGGCATTCATTCTAGTAGTCATTGATACATCTGTCATCCATAAATTTGTCTAAGCCTACCTTAAAGCCATCTAGGCTGGTAGCTGTTACCACCTCTTCCAGCAGCAAATTCCATAAACGGATGACCCTCTGGGTGAAGAAATACTTCCCCTTGTTGGATCCAACTTTCCTACCCATCAGCTTCATAGAGTGCCCCCTGGTTCTAGTGTTGTGTGGTAGAGAAAAGAAATTTTCTCTATCCACCTTTTCTGTACTGAAAATTCACTTGGAGATGATTCCTAGGCAGCTCAGATGTGTTTTGTGTTAGTTGCTTGGTATTGACCAGAGCAAAGAATACCCATATTTTAGACCACTCATGTGCTAACATATTCAGGAAGAGTTCACTGGTAAATCTATAGCTTTGAATGTATATTTCTTACCTTTTTTTATTCCACAGGGAATCACACAGTTATTAACAATTACATTTCACTACTTAGATTTCACTGCCTTGTAAACTTTTTGAATGTGTCAAAATCCTATCAGGCCTAAGTTGTTCACCTCCTTGTTTCAGAGTTGGGAATTTGGAATCCCACTATGCAGAGAGCTTGCTATTCAGTATGAAAATGTGTATGATTATCAGAGCCTCAGCTGGATTCGGGTAAGTAAAAAGTTGTTCCTCTTCCCCAGATATTAATGTTTATATGTTTATCGTATGTGAAGTGAAAAAGTAAGCTCCTGTTGATTCATTTTCCAAATATGTTAAACTAATAGTAATGCATTTCACAGGAGCAGAATGGATAAACTATATGTCAGCAGGGTTTTGGAGCTGGAATGAGCTGTTGTACACCCTTAGTTGAGTTATGGCTTCTCTTATAGCAAGCATTCTAAGTCAAATATAATTTTCTTTTTCCATAATAGAAAATGGAAGCTACCTATTATGATAATATAATGGAACAGCAACGATTAGAGCCTGAATTTTTTAGAGTTGGTTTTTACGGAAGGAAGTTCCCTTTCTTTCTTCGGGTAAGCCCATTCAATGTACTAATAAGTGAATCAGTCTTGCAATGTAGAGTGAATAGGTTTTATCTATTTATTGAGGGATGAGGAATACTGTATTTGCCTTTTGCTCAATTTAATATAACTCATTAAATGATTAAATTTGAGATTACAAAATTTGGGCCTCCAGATGCATTTCTTGACTTGGCCACACCTAGTGGGGCTAATGGGAGATGTAGTTTTATAATTTATATGCATAATTCAATTGATAAGTTTTGTTGTCTTATTTTTGGATTGGTTAAGTTTATTTAGCTCTTATCAATCATTTTGATCCTCTGTGTTGTGTTATTTGTTTTAATATCTAAAAGTTTTACTTCATACGTTAATATATGCCTAGGCAGCTTAATACATTAAGTACTATTGATTGACTTTTTTCCTTTCTTTACAGAATAAAGAGTATGTTTGTCGAGGCCATGATTATGAGAGACTGGAGGCATTCCAGCAACGAATGCTTAGCGAGTTTCCACAAGCCATTGCAATGCAACATCCCAACCACCCAGATGATAGCATCTTGCAGTGTGATGCTCAATGTATCCTTGCAATATTTTCCACAGATAACCTGCAAGAATGGAAATAATTTTACAGACCATATTTCTTTTGGTCATTTTTGTGCATATTCATTTTAGATGTTTAATGATAGTAACTGCAGAATAATAATGTTCAGTAATAGTAACTCCTCTTGGTCAGAAATAAAATAACATTCAAAAATAGGAAAGTTGTGAAAGAAAGCTTCACAAAAATCAGGACTTTTTGTGGTTTGGATGATCCCTTGCTTCATTTCATCGTTGTTGTCTTTGAACAGCTTCAGAAATTCACGTACTAAAGAATTAGTTATCACTCTTGTACTATATAATGTTATTTTAAAACCCATTTTGAACATTATATGCTGAGTGTGTCGTTTCTCCTACTATATATACTTTCAGAGTGAAGCTTATCTGGATTCTTGTTTGTTTCCTACGTGATTGTACATTTTCCTTTGACTAGAATATGTTGCAGACTTACAGATCTATGCAGTGACTCCTATTCCAGATAATATTGATGTGCTGCAAATGGATCGTGTTCCTGACCGTATAAAGAGCTTTTATCGTGTTAACAACATCAGAAAGTTCCGCTATGACAGACCTTTCCATAAAGGACCAAAAGACAAGGAAAACGAATTTAAGGTTGAAAGCTTTGTGATACAGTGATGCAGCTTTTATACCAAATACAGTAGATCTTTCAGCTCAGTGAAGATGTCAGCTTGTTTTCTATTCCCTTCCTAATTGCCCCTAGGAGTGAATTTGCTTTTTTCACTGCTGGTGCTGTGCCCTTAGTTAACACCTTCACTGAGTTGTCCACCAAAACTCCAAGATCCCTTTTCTGGTCTGTCAGTTTATAAGTGTCATTGGGGTTCTTTCCCTTAGTATACTGTACATTACTTTGCCCTTACTAACATTGAAGTGACTTTGCAATTTCATTGTTCATTTACCCAATATCAAGATATTTCTCTGGAGCTTTTTCAGCTTTCACTACACTTAACATTTTAGGGTCCACCTGGGGCTCCCCCTCTGTTTCTCCCAATACACAAGATCCAGTCTAAGAGAGAGAGAAATTACATCACACTATAGGGGAAGAAATGAGCACACTAATTGGTGGGGAAAGTGGCACAAGGCCCATGAAGCTGATCAACTATCATAGGAGGACAAGACTGCAACACCATAAGTCAATCTCACATGTGCATCTAGCCCCAAAGAAACCCCAGTTTTGGAACAAGACTGTAGTGCAGTCTTGTTGGCTGCAGTGTAAATAGCTACCTACACTTAATGTGGATTTCCTTAAAAATGAGGACAGACAAAAGAGAGAGAGAGAAGACACCTTTAAAAAAAAAAAGTGAATCTAGCCCATTTTGCATAACTTCAACCTACGTCCATCAACTTTGAAATGAAAAAGGTGTTAAATCCCAGTCTTACGTACTCTGGAGCTATTAACCATCATTTACCAGTTTGGGATCAATTGAGAAATTGCAATTTTGAGATTTTCTAGTTTATATTCCAAATTGTATGAGAAGGACTGTGCTCCATGCAGAGCCAAATTGCTTATTTGTTTCTCAGTTTATTAAGCTGATATATTAATTATGTCTTTGTATTTTGAATTATCTGTATATTTCTTTGCAGAGCTTGTGGATTGAACGCACCACTCTAACCCTTACTCACTGTTTACCTGGGATTTCTCGGTGGTTTGAAGTGGAGAGAAGAGAACTGGTAACTTGTTTTATGACTGACTCTGCTTTTGGCCTTGTAGTATTTTAAATGGCATTTTAAGCGACAACATTGTATTCTGTGTTGTAGCATTTACACTAGTTTTTCAGTGAGTATAGTTCCAAGAATGTCTTAGAAAAGAAGAAAATTAACTTCTCTGTTGTTATTAACTTATTAGAAAAGCCTTATTGATAGTTTATTAGGGGCTTCCACCTGTTCATGATAAATTTCACATAGCTAGCTGCTGTAATTGTTGACCAAATGACTACATACACTTGTTTTAAACCTGTTGCCTTATAGGTTGAGGTGAGCCCTCTGGAAAATGCCATTCAAGTTGTGGAAAACAAAAATCAGGAACTAAGGACATTGATAAGCCAGTATCAACACAAACAAATGCATGGGAATATCAATCTACTCAGTATGTGCCTGAATGGAGTTATTGATGCTGCTGTGAATGGTGGCATAGCACGTTATCAGGAGGTAAAGAGAAGTTGTTCCTGATCTTTTAAACAGCTGTTTATAATCCCACTTCTCCTATTGTATAAAGCATTATATTAAATCTTCAAAATAAAGCTATTAAATATGCTTAGCTCTCTGTTCATGTTCTGTGCAGTTATATTTTACTGAAAATAAGCATTTTCCACTGTTTGAGCAAAAATCAATTGAATTTCATTGAAAAAATTGGCCTAACTACTCTTGTTGCTACTCACACAATGAAATTAATTCTCTCGTTAATTTTGTATGCATTTCTAAAACAGTTATTCTAAAGCTTCTATTGATGTCTGCTTTTTTTTTACTTAAAAGATATAGAGTGTACAGTTTAACGATGACAAAATGCTTCTTTTGTACAGATAAAGGATATGCCAAAGTGGGTTCCAGGTGAACCAATTTGCTGTGAATATTGATTGTTTATAAAGCCCACTATTGAAATGAACCCTAGTTAATGTTGGACATTCAGTTTGATAACAAGCAAAACCCTGGAGGGTTCACAATGAACTAGTCTAACCAGTTTAGAATCCCCCCTTCTCCCCTCATGTCCTCCACAAACAAATCTGAAATTTTCCGAAACGTGGAGCCACATACTGCTGTGTGCTTGGCCTACTGGGAGGGCTTGCACTTGTCCATTGATGGAAGCACAAAGGACCTTCCTGAGGCAGAGCAAAACTTCAGACGGCCATGTGACCACTAGCAGTGGCTTGATCTAACCTGACAGATGAGCACAATACCTAATTTTAGGGTATTTGACAGGCACAAAGGGTAGAAGCAAGTGGGGGGGAGCTGTGGCTGTGAGAGGAGAAGGGGCACGCCAGGGACATGAGTAAAGCATGGTTTCAACAAACTTGAACCCAACTTGTCTGGGGGCTTGTCAAGTTCTGATGGCATCACAATTCGGTTTGGATATAATTGTACTGAGCAGAACTTCTCTGTTGATCTTTGGGCTATTGGAGTTAGACCCAATTCCTAATCACCCCTTTAAAGAAGAGTAAATCTTGCTAGGCATATTTTCTTCTGTAGAAGGGAAAAATGGAGAATGTGGATTGGAAAAGAAAACCAGAGGGCAGGATGGAGACAAAGGAAACATAGAAAAAGGAGAAATCTATCATACCTGGTAAAGTAATAAACAATAAAATATTTTAAATGAACCCTGAAAAGGAAACACTTAAAAAATTAAAGCTAGGCGGTTAAAGCCATCTTGCTGTGATACTGCACATATTCTAAATATGGAAGAGGTTAAGTGAACTCTGCTCTTATGAGTGATTACCATCTTCCCTCTGGTGGCTATTTTTTAAAGCATTCTACTTTGTCTCTCTTCTTCAGGCTTTCTTTGATAGAGAATACATCACCACCCACCCTGGAGATGCTGACAAAATCACCCAACTGAAAGAGCTCATGCATGAACAGGTATCCCTGTGCTTTTAAAAATGAAAGAAGAGTAGCATAACAAAATTCAGCTTCTTCCACAGATTCTCTAGTGGTCTACACTGTATAGTACATTTATTTATTTTTAATATGGATAAATTTACATGACATAATTTAAAGGTGGACTGCATTTATTCTGCATAAATGCACCCCATCCAAACCCCTGTGTAAAGTGATGAACTTACATGGGCAAGCACGTGGCAGCCCTGATCCAAAGTAATTTTGGAACTGATAGCATCTGGCCTCCGAGGCTCTCTGTTTTTCACATATTGCTAGTGGTCTGGACAGGAGCTACCCTAAGCACTAGTAAATGATAGTATGTTTATGATGTTACAATCGTACGTTCTGGAAATCTACCTAATGCAGACAGTTCACTCCCATGCTAGGACCTAAAGGGCAGACTCAATTGAAAAGAAGTAGTCAGGCAAGTATCCTGAAAACTAACACCTGTCATGCAGCAGTACTACTAGACAGAATTCTGTGTAAGGAACCGTACCTCTCAGTTGCCAGCTACTTTCTTATGTAGCAGTTATTAGCCAGAACTTGGTCTCTACTTGGGTGGCATAATTGCCCTCCTAAACTTTTATCTGCTTAGAAGCTTTTTTTTTGTTCTGTAATCAGCAAATATAAAGAGAAAATTGGGATATGAAAGAAATGTTTATTGTATTTATTTATTGCATTTTTATTTTGCCTTATACCAGCATGGGTAGCAGCATTTAAAACCAAACAGAAACGTATTAATACACTAAAGATGTCTGAAAATTGAGGAGAAAAAGCTATATTCCCATTTAGCCAAAGACCAGGGCAAACATCCACTAAACTGTCCAAGATTGGTTGCTGGATAGCACAAGTGGGATGACCACTGAGGCTGTCTTCTTTCCAAAGATTTCTAATAAGCCAGTGTGAAAACAGAATGTTGGCCTAGTGTTCATGGTGTGATTATACGTATCAACATCATTTTTCTCGGGTTTGCTACATTGTGCCAGGAAATCTCACAACAATGAAACTGCCCAACCTGCACTCATTTATTATTTTGGAAATATAAGTTCATTTAAAATACTGGTGTTTTTTTTTTTTAAAAAAGACACACTGTTTTCTCAGTGTTATGTCTTGCCCTTTAGTAAAGCTTTTCTACTGATTTAAAAAGCTCTTAAGCAAACAATGGTCACTAAATGTCATTTACTCATGCCCAGCAGTTATAAGTCCAGTTACAGTTTGTAACACTTCAAAACCCCATCTTTAGAACCAAGGCATTTCTATAAAGACATAGCAGGGAGCCTTATACAGTTGCTACGCTACCTTCCCATATTTTAATGCTTTATGATACAACCTGATAACCACGAACAATTTAAGAATCCAATCTACCTATATGTAGAAACAATTCTCAGTTGATCTTTGGTGAATAGAACATTGTTGTGGCTCATTCTGAAGGAAGAATGTAAAGGCATTGGTTCTGTTTTTATTAGGTACATATTTTAGGGGTAGGTCTGGCAGTACATGAAAAATTCGTACATCCAGAGATGCGTCCTCTACATAAGAAACTAATTGATCAGTTCCAGATGATGCGTTCCAGTTTGTACCATGTGAGTACTTAAAATTTTAATACTTTTAAAGAGTACTTTGAAGTGCTTTACTGGAACACCAACAGAAAAGGCTGGTGTTACTATTTAATGAATTGTTCAATCAATAGAAATTAGCCATCAAGAAAAGTTTGAGGGAATTACTAACTTACCTTCTTTCTCATTTAAGCTTTGCATGATTTGCTGCATGGTTCATGCAGAAAGTGACTGAAGGTGAATTTTGCAGTCAGCAGTATATATTTCTAAGAGCATATATTGTGAACAACAGAATAGTGTCTTCAGTAACATTCAAGTGCCTCGCTCCTATTTACATATCATAGTCCTATGAAATGTAGAGTTAAAAACAACAACAAAAGCAGATAGAATATTTCTGCTCTTTTTCTGTGAATAGATTTTAGTCTTATAAATATTCTTAATAGCTTTTATGGATCTGCTATTGCTGAAACATTGTAAAATGTCAAATTGCCAGATACAAAGGAAACTAGATTGGTTGCCACATTTTAGCATATGTACTTATCTGAACTTTGCTAGTAAGCCGTGCTTATATTCTTCCACTGTCTCAGTAAACAACAGCCATTTAATTTGTTTTACAGGAATTGCCTGCTTTGGATAAACTGAGTCCAGCCTGCTCTGGCACCAGCACACCACGAAACAGTATGCTTGTATCTCATAATCCTATGAGTCCAGAGAGTATTAAAATGATACATCGCCACAGGTATTTTAAATTTGGAGAAGATTTTTCTATAACAGTAAGCTATTTAACTGCCTTCTATTACAGGCTTCACTTAACTGCTGGCTTTCAGTCGCTGACAATGACTTGCATTATACAGTAGGGATATGCACAAATGCATTTTTTGCGTTCAAATTTGATATTTTGCGTTTAAATTGAATATTCAAATATTCTATTTGAATCAAAATTCAAAAATCCGTATTTTCGAAAATCCGATTCAAATTGAATGATACGAATGTCAGGAACATTCTTATCCAATTTTTGAATCTGTTCACATCCTGTTTTTTTTCGTATTTGCGTTCCTGTTTTGTATCCGCGAATAGACCCAGTATTTGGATGTGACATACAATGTCGAATTCAGTCAAATCTTTTGAAAATCCATATTGGATTTTCGAAAATCCGATTCAAATTTGAATACTTTTAATACAGACCCACGCAATACAGCTTTGCTTTAGGTAAAGAAGGCCACATTTGGCATAGTGTGTTTAATTAAAATGATTCTGTGCAAGGGCAGTGTTATGTGGTGGATTATTGTCTTTATAGCTGTTCAACACTTTTAGCAGTAACATGCTGATATTTTACATAAGATTAAATTATTATCTATGACAGATGGGAATGAGTTGGTCACACATGGATTCTGAAAAGGTGTTAAGGATAGCAAAGCGTCCAAGTAGTCTGGAAATGTCTGAGCAACTTTGTAGAATATCTGAGGTCAGGTGGAAAATTGAGCTCACTCCAATTACATTTTGGTCCATGGCTGTATAGACTTATAAATGCTGTAATCTTGGGAGTACGTTTGCCGGATTCCTGAAAATACCTCCAGTCCAAATATGCACGCTGTTTGCAGGGTAGGTTCAACTGTCCTAACATCAGAAGGGACCCTCCTTTCCATTCAAGTCTAGGCAATCTGGAACTTATCTGTAAATGCTGCACATGAAGGCTGTTTCTTCCCACTGAGACTAAACTTGTCTCAGCACACAGTAAAGCTAGGTACAAGGATAGAGCAACTGGAAAGGAACTAGAAGAGACACTGGCGCCAGAGCTCTTAGGAGTGAAGAGTGCCCCCTACCAGTCTTTAGATAAAGAGCAGAAGAAATGTATCCTCTTCAGTGTAATTTTTCTGACTCTGACTGAGAATCTATGAGTTCCATTAAATTGTAATAAAAGTAGGATCTTCAAATATACTACATATTTTGAAACATTTTTGTTGATGTTCCAAATCTTGTAGTGATTTTATTAACCTGAGACATGCCAGGCAAAGCTGCTAGTATTTAACACAAGTAGTTGCAGGGATGAATGACATAATTTAATGTAGCCATTATAGTTAGATTTCTTTTGCGGTATGTAATAGTTTTTCTGTTATATTCTAGCACGGTAGTCATTAGTCTTTTTTAATGCGTAGGCATATTTGGAATTTTGAACACACGCCATGGGCACCATCTCCTCTGTATGTTTCTTTCCCTCAGGCAGTGGGTTGGGGAAAGACGCAGAATCATTGTGTATCATGGTACCTCTGGCCTGTGTACTATTGTACCTCTGGCCTGATTTAACAAAAATGTTTATAAAATGAATCTCTTTGTCTTCTCTGCAGCCCATTGAATATGCTGGGTACTGTCCGACATTCATCATCTTCTCTTTCATCCCATACCTCAAGTGAAACAGGAAATCTGGTTATCTTAACAGACAGTTCTCTTGGAGAAACTGCAGAAGACATGTACCACATGCAGGTACAGCTGTACTTTACATGAAAGTCTGTTGCCAGAATGTGACCTTAAAATTACCTTAATATCTTAGTCGCTGCATAACTAATAAACACATGTAGAAATTGCTGGGATAGCTTATGTTCATTAGGTTGAGTTACAATTCTTTTAGGAAATCAGTTCTTTTCTCTACTGTGAACCTTCTAGTTGGCCTTAAAGAGCCCACCTTTTCTGACTACTCTTTTGTTTCTGCAATGTGAAAGTAATAATACTTTGTTATATGGACAACATAATATAGAAAAGCACATTGTATACTCAAAATACTATATAGATATTAAGGCTCTGATCATACATTCTGGCCAAATTTGGGGTGGGAATGCCATACATGTTACCATTGCATGTGCCTTACCTCCTCTTAGTGTCTTGGAAGGGCCGTCCCTTTTTCAGATGGAAAATCTGAAGAGTAACAGTGGCTCATTTCATCACGTCGCATTAGGAGGGGACAGAGGAGGGAAATTTAGCCAATTACAGTATGGAAGCAAATGCTGCCAGTTAATAACCAATCAGGGCCCTGGAAAATTGGGCCAGCAGCAGCCTGTCAGTGGTGAGCATTTGTTGCTAGGAAGGTGTTGCCAGGCTATGAGGCAAGAGAGCAAGTAGGAGTTTGAATGCCTGTGTTTTGTTTTCTGTCTTCAAAAGAGGTGCATTTTTTAAAAGGGAATTTGAAAAAAAAATCCTCTTTGATTGTATCTTAAGAATTGTTAACAGTGAAAACAATTGGTTACCTCAGCTTTCATTTTTTCTTGCTTGCAGTCTTTGTGTGTACCAAAAAGCTCCTCTGGAGAATTAACACTTTTTGGCAAATTTTAGAGCACATAAAGGGTTGTAGGGAAGAAAAAGAATAAAGTGATACACTGATAACAACTGGTAGTCTGCTTGCATTGGGAATAAACGGATACCTGACTTTGATACCTGCTAATAGGAAGGGAGGAAGCTTGACTTAGCCTCTGATATCTGCAAATTGCTGCTGAGGCATATTGATAGCTCTGATAGTAATGGAACAGGCAACACCCGCAGTCTAATCGTCCGTCTCATCAAGAGATGGTTGCAGTGGCTGCCTTTATGACCCTGAAGGAATCAAACTCTAGTGGCACTGCAACAAATGCATCAACATCTTGACAGATGGCTCATGGTCAGCAACCAGCAGGTGCAGCCAACTAGAAACCTAAATTGTGGGTGTATCTTGGGCATCAGACCGTTTTTTTATGGTGCAAAATATATTTCTGATAACAGCAGAACAAATAATAGTCCTATGGGATCATCTGGATTTCCTCGAAGGTGCACCAGCCCTTTTGATCATCTGTTCTACTTCAAACCTTTGATTTGTCCTGCCATCTTGTGCATTTGCCTGTTCTTTATCCCAGCTCCTTCTTCATCTGCCTGGTTGCTTGCTTGCCGCTTTGTCTGTTCATGCATTTGCTCAGATTGATTTTGACAGCAAGTGAGCAAACAGGTGAGGAGGTTAGCAAAGCAGTCTTGAGGATGAGCAAGTGGCTGAGGGAAAGATGCAGCAGGAGGATAAGGTGTCAACTCAGAGTAAAACTGAGGTAGCTGTCCATTTGTGTATCTTTGAGAAAACACCTTGCCTCCAGTTTGTTGAGACCTCTATTTTTTTTCAGCTCTTCACTCCCAGAGGATCTCTTCTACATCGGAAACTCACACGCTGTCTAAAGCTCTTGTGTTTCTTCTTTTTCCTCTGTAAAACCATTTAGCTTCCTCTTTAATCTGCTAAGACAAATTAGGTGAATTCTTTAACTCCCTGGCTGGCAAGGATTTGTCCTTTTTTTCTTCTCCCTTCTCCCATTTCCTTTCTGATTTTACACATGCACAATTATATAGAAAATGACTTGGGCTGCATCCCCAAAAGACTTATTTACTTCTCTACTGTCACTCTACTGTCACTCTATTGAAGTGGACTTTAAAAGTGCCATGCAAATCAGGAATAAACGTCCGCATGAGGCTCAGCAAAATGTGCATTTTTAACGCACCTTCTGTCTCCATGGGAGCCGTGTTTTCTTTGCGCGCATCTTTTTCTCCCCGCCCCTGTTCTTGTTGATAGGGTGCCAGCGGGAATGAGGAGGGACTGCATTTGGCACGGCCACAACCAGGAAGACAACCCCTGACAGGTCCAAAGGAAAAACAGCCATCGGTTCTCTGTTCGTCTCCCAGATCTTCCACCCCCTGAAATGGTTTCTCGTGCCAGCAAACATTCACTCTCACCACTTTCCCCTGTTATTGCTGTCAAAATCCACCCCTAGCAATAATCCATCCATTTCAAACCTCATAGCAATTGCAACAATGTTGCAATTCTGTGTGATTCTGGCTCTTTAGTTCTGAGCTTTAGAAAGGGAAGCTGCTTGTGTTATTGCTGTCTGTGTAGGCGGCAATCCCCGCCCCTTTTGCCACGGAGCGTCCCCAAGGTAAGTGTTGCAAGGAAAACCTTCAACTTCCAAAAAGAGCTCTGAAAGTCTTATTTAAAGGGCACTTTTTTTGTTGCACATTTTCCTCGTTTTGTAGCTCTGGAAGTTCGTTAAAAACCCTGGCATGGGGGCGCTCAGAGGCAAAAGAAGAGTTTTAGCAGACTTTAAATTGCTTGGGGACAGGGCCTTGGAAAACAAAACTGCAACAGTGCTATCCTATATAACTACCATGTTTCCCCAAAAATAAGACAAGGTCTTATATTAATTTTTGTTCCTAAAGATGCACTAGGGCTTATTTTCAGGGGACGTTTTATATAACACTTATATAGGGCTTATATTTCGAGCATCCTGAAAAATCACGCTAGGGCTTAGTTTCAGGGTAGGGCTTAGTTTCAGGGAAACAGGGTATATCTCTCATAGTTGGGACTACAGTGTTCAGTTTGTGACTTCAGGCAGTTATAAAAGTTATGTAAACTATGCAAATAATATATGATGTAAAGCAAATAAGCAGGCAACTCACAGGACGCATCTTTGGTTGTTTATTTATTTCAATCAGTTTAAGAGGCTTTTCTCTGATGACCTTTGTCTTTCCCAGGCCAGTCCTTCCACTTCAAGCCTGAGTTCTACCCATTCGGCACCATCCCAGATGATTAACTCTGCTCCACCAAGTGCCCGAGGTAAGAACAAGGCAGTTCAACAAAGGACTGCAATAGATGCCATTTAAAATTTTTCATTGGACATGAATGGTTCAAATGGCAACAGCTGAATTATAGCAGCATATATTTTTCTGAAATCTCTCTTCATCTGTGACATCTTTTCACAATAGCTCACTATGCTAGTTTACAATAAAGAATTTATTTTAGGACAAGTTCAGTATGTATTTCCAGTGTGCTCTTCTTTTCTCCCCTGCCCAACTTCAACCTATTCATTAAAAAAAATGAATACATTTTGCTATAGTATTATCACTTTGAGAGAGTATTGAAAACAATAACCAGGTAAGGACAAAGATAAATATAAGGTACGCCTCAAAGAAAATTATATCAGGATGAAGGAACGTCTATTATAAAAATTTAGTCCTGAAACAAGTTATTCAATATTATTTATAGATACAGTAAATCTTTTTCTGTCTGTGTTACAAGGGAGCAAAGGAAGGAAAAAGACTAGGTTTGGCTTAAAGGCTATTAAGGCAGATTTTATTTATTTATGCATATTTCTTGTACCATTCTTCTGAAAAGCTGAAAACTTCAAATTACAGTAAAATACTGCAGTATATTCTGTTGACCATTGATATATGCTGTAAACCTTCCCAAAAGCACAAAGGTACATAACAGCAGTGCGATAATAGTGGGGGCAGTAGCCCTTTGGAAGAGCCCATGTTTTTCATGAAGAGGATTTTAGTTTATCAATAGTTAATATATATATATAGCAGGGGAATAGTTAATAGTTAATATATATATATATATATATATAGCAGGGGAATAAAACTAAGAACAAGTTCTTTGCAGGTTGAAAAAATCTTCAGATTGCCAAAATGGATCTCAGATAATAGATTTGGAAATTATCCTTTGCCTGAAATTACAGAAAGCTATTGCCAATCAGAAAAGATAATAGATTGCTATATGAACCAGTGATCAGATTCCTACAAGTCAGCTTGATATACATCCGGCAGTCACTTTAGTGAATCCATTGCTGCCTCCAGACAGGCCCTGTCCTGCAAAGTTAAAGATCATTCCCAGTTGATCAGTCAGATTGCTGATCTGACGATTCTTCATTGCCGCTCCGCAGTATAACAGTGCAGGAGAAAGAACTCTCACTGTGATTTATACGATTAGAGCGCAGGTGGAACCACAAGAAGTACAAATGGGAAAACCCTGAATCCCTGGAAGTGCAGTTTGAAAACTGATTCGTTTTCAGAATTATGTGACAGGAGGAATAGAACACGAAGAGCCTAAACTCTTGTTCCTCTGATGGTTTGAAAAGAGGACACTATGGAGTTAATTTGTTTGTCAGGACAATCAGATTTCACTTCACAGCAAGGGTACATCAGAGTATCAGTAAACTGCAAATTTAATCCATGCTGTCTGGAGGCAGCCTATGTTAAGGCAGTTGGACAATGTGGCAACTTGAAGTGTCTTGTGAAACATTCTTCATTACAGTGAAACTCTTACCATTATATATCTTTAAGTAAAGAAGCTGTTGCTGCTACCATTAGTGGAACTGCAAAGACTCAAAGGGAGGAATGATTACGTCATATTTTTCCCAGAATCTTTCTTTAAAGTGATGAAGTAGTTGTGGATAACCTCAGAGTTCCCTTAGACATTTTTCCTAACCGTCTGCCTGCTCAAAATTACTTTCTCCGAAGATTTCCTACCTAGTCCATAAGAAGAGTTTTCTTTCTCTCAATGCTTCTCTTTGGTTTATCATGTCATGTGTTTTTTTTCCCACACGTAGCCTTTATTGTGTAGCAGGTAATGTGAACTGAAGAATACTATAAATAATTCTGCTGATTGACAAGTGTTGGTGAAAATGCAGTTATGATACAAATTCGACAAATGTAAATCTGTTATATCTATACAAGAAAGAAGAAGTGATATGAATTCATGATAAATTGTAGAGAGATTTAACTTAGATTTAATAATGTCAGCTAATTATGTCAGTTTGTGAAATGTGCACTTCTGGAAAGAACAGAATGTATGTTGGAATTTGCAGCATTTCATGATATTCACAGCCATGAAATATCCAGTCTTCTGAATTTCCAATAGCATTTTCTACATCTGTAATCTCCATTGGTGTTTAAGGACCTAAGGGGTGTATCTTAAATAACAGCTAGCCAGTTATGCAGACATTTACTACTGGTAAGCCTTAAATAACACCAAGTTTGTAGGTTTCCCATAAGAAACTCTTGACCCTGTATAAGTGAGATGGTGGACTAAAATGCGTTTAGTTTGATCATTAAAGTTGCAACTCTCAAAATATGTAATAGCAACAACAATATTGTGTTTTAAAAAGCATATATGGACAATTAACATCATATCAAGAATTTTTTGAAATTTAATGAATATTTAAATAGAAGGAAAGTCTCAAATCTTTTTAGTGCTTAAATTAGTAATTTAATTTTCATGAAACTTCTACCAGGGATCAATTATTAATATAAACCAAGCCAGCCAACACCCCCAATTTAAATGGATGGGCCTGAATTTGGGATGAATTTAAGTAGAGAGCCATTTCTTCCCCTAAAGGAAGTATAGAATTGTCTTTTATATTCTACTTTGTGCCTTGGTGACTGCTCCCTGACATAAAATACATTCAGGAACTACTGGCTTCCAGACTTTCTATGGTGAAATGTTTGTCCATTTATTTTTATTTTTATCCACACCACTCTGGATTTTGAATTTCAGATATTGGAGAGCATGCATTAACATTTTTTTCCCTTTCGGTATTTTTGATTTTATTGAGTTTTATTCTATGAAAATGAAAGGGGGATAAGCATTGATGCTAAAGCAAGGTACAAAATTCACACATGGCTAGCTCTGCCACAATGCTCAATCCTTTTATATTTATTTATATTCTTTTTAATCTAGTTCTGATGAAAGGTGCTGGGATGTCAACACTGGAGGCTGAAGCCCTCTATTTATCCACAGAGCAGATACCGCTTGGGCGGCAGCAGTGCAAGCTTTCCCACACTGCCCCCACCAATGTGCCTCATCTTTGTCCTGGAGGGACCACCTCTAGAGGTGAGAGGATAGATTGGTCTCCATGACCCATTCAGTCCTTGGCCTTTCTGTTCAGATTGCCAAAACGTTACCAGTTTGTGGTGGCATATTTAGACACCCATCACTCAGGACACTTAACAAATTAAATCTGTGCATCTGACTTCAGTTATTTCGGCATGATAGATTCTGCATGGATTTTGGAAGTTACAGTAGAACCTTGACTTACTAAATTACTGTTAGCTTGGACAGCCAAGGTTCAGATCATGGCCCAGAAGAGAAAAATTCTTGACCCTTTGTGATGCCTCTGTATCTTTTTAACAGTTTGATAAAACCTTAAACCTCCAGCATTCTTATAGCCCTTTTCATGATCCACTATCAGAGTTATTTGGGATAAAATAAAATTAAAGAAGTCTCTCATTTCCAACATCTAGCTCTTATCACTGAGATACTTCTGAATGATGTAATAAAGTTGATGTTGTTAATTATGGCATAAAAACCATGAACAATTTAATATTACAAGCACATAAAACCAATATCATGCTGGAATGAGCTGCATGCATTGACTGAAAAATCCTATCTTCTAGCAGACATTTGCTTCATTTCAATTGGCCCCACGTACACCTCCCCCCCATTATGTTGTTCTCTGTGTTTGGGTTGTGATAGGGAACAAAGAGAATGCTTGATGTGATCTCCATTTGCATTGTGCCAAACCTTCTTTTCATTCTCCAGGACAGCCCGCACCAGGGAAACAGAAAATCAGGACATTGCACTGCCTGCTTTATAGTACAGGGCTGCCCAAAATATGGCTCTCCAGATGTTAGCTTTGCAGAGTAATGAATATATATGGTGCATTCAAACTCTGTACAGTGATGTGTCATAAGTGTAGTGCTTCATGGATGACCTGATTTATCTGTATTCCCTAGCTCAATTTAAAAATTATTTTAAGCAGCACTATACATCTGAAAATCACTTGAATCATTCGTTTTTTCTAATACTGCCAGGTCTTTATCGCTACCATGGCAAACAGAGCACACCTATTTAACTTGACAAGAAATATTATGGGGAAATAAATTAAAAATAGGGCACAGAGTAAATTTAGGAAAAAGAACAGGAAAGAAGTGAATGTTGTATGGCAGGAAATACAACAATATACAGATCTTCAAATTGTCAGATCCCATATTTTGAAACTCTTTCTTGGACACAGGTCTGACCACTGAAAATAACATCTTGTAAGAACTCTTTTAAATACAAAATAAGTATACAAACTATGTAAATATTGTTTTAGCCTTTCTATATTCAATATGCATTCTATATATTAAGGATTTTATTGTTAATAAGATTAGAGGCAGACCACACTATTCACAGCTGATGAGTTTGCTACGTGAGTCCGGGAAAGTGTGGGTGGGAGGTATCTCTCTCTTCTGGTATATTCAGTCTGTAAGGTACTGCTAGTGTCACTAGCATGTTCTGAGATCATGTCTGTCAACTGACATTAGAATACAGCATTGTCACAATTAAATATACTTTAAATGATGTGTTAAGGTTATATTTAGGCATATTTATTACATTTTGCAGTAGATCCCTGCTGTTTACTTTCGCAGCTGGAGCTGTCAGGTCATTCTTGCTCTTTTTTTAATTTGGATTTCTTTGCAAGGACAGCAAACCTCATCTATTTAATGAATGTAGTATTATAATAGGAGAATTTATTGAAAGTAAGTCTGAAGAAGGTTTCAACAAAATTAACCGAATCATGTTTTGGTGACAAGAGGATTATTTGGTGACAGATAACAGAGATCAAAAATCCTACTGTATTCAGTGATACTTTTTTCCCTAGGTTGTGGCCTCAAGAGTTCATACATGCCAGAGACTGGTGGATTTATTGAGACACAACAGACTAATCAGCATCCTCTCTAGAACTCATTATTTAAAAATATTCTAATTGCTTAAAGCTCTTTAATAGTATTATTTTAGCCTATAGCAGTGTTTTCCAAAGTGTGGTATGCGTACCCCCAGGGGTACGGGAAGAGTTTGGTGGGGGTACGCGTTGCACCAGAGTTTGGTGGGGATCACGTAGGAATATCCACTGCACCGTGCTTAGCTGCGCCCACAGAACAAGGAAAGAGGGGTACTCAGCGTTACGAAAATTATAGAAGGGGTACACATATGTCAAAAGTTTGGGAAACACTGGCCTATAGGCATCAGCTCGAAACAGAGTGTATTCATAAAGAATATATCATAGAATTTACAAAACATTGGATTCAAGTAAGAAAAAAATCTAAAAATTCATCTTTGTAGCACCTTACAATACAGTTCTCTGTCACCAAATGTATAAACCTACCAGTTCATCAGGCAATTTACCTGTTATATTTCAGGTAGCTCCTCTAAACACATTCATCTGCTTATATTTTTCACAGAAATACATTTTTCCTAGCACGTTTACTGTTTAGTCACATAAAAGTAGTATTCCTTATGTAGCCACAAGACCTGTGTATATTACAGTTGAACAAAGTTTATATGCATTTGCAAAAGATCATTTGTGAAATCCTGTTGAGTCACAGAAGTATATTTGTGCCATTTTGTGATCTTTTTTAGTACTTTAAGACTAAACATTTGATCATGGTACCATTTAAGTACGGGAGTTCCCTTTTGACCTATATTATTTTGAAAACATAATTTGAAACAGATACCTTAGATGTACATATTTATATGTGCTGTGAAAAGTGGTTGATCCATAGAAGTAGTAAGTTTTCCAGGTGTAAAGCTCCGTAAGTAGAAGACTAGGATAGATGCTGCAATATTTTCTGTACAAATCAACATTTTAATTTAAAAAATATATAGATGTATGCATTTTTCTTTGCTAAGATAATATTGCTTAGAGTGTGGCTGAGAAGGTGATACCAATAACTAATGAGTATTTTTTACATTTTTCTTTTTACTTTTTAAGGGAGTTTCTGATAAATGCTGCCCTCTATTGATTGCTTGTAGTTACGGAAGGAATGCTTAGAAAGCAAACCTTTCTAAACATACACACCAAAAATAGCACAGCATATGGGTGTTGCTTGTACATAAGCAAAGACGTAGCCGTGTATTTTTCCAAAATGCTAACACACATCGTGTTACTTGGACATGTAGACTATTTTTTTAAGTTATGCTAAGGTATTTTCTGTTTTGTCATCTAGAATTCTGAGTGAAATACTGTAGATAGGATAACATATTTCTTATTTAAATGACTGTTGTAAACGATGGAATGTATTGTCTGCGGTGAATCTGTAAGGGGGATTTGGAAAGATGATATAATCATAAAGAGTTCACATTTTTTGGAGTGCAGATAACTTTAGATACAGTGGCAGATGTGGGGCTTTCTCCTGCGCTGCCACTCATATCGTTGGCTTTCCTCTGTGTTCGTTAGTGTGCTGCCTGCATGCTACGCTTCTCTTGATGTGAAATCTGTATCAACTAGAAATTACATTTGTTTTTGCCGTGGCTCAGATATCATCTGTGTAGTCATGAAAAGCTACCGGTAGGGAGCTTGTCAACCCAAACTGCAGGCATGGCTGACCTTGGAATGGGTGTGTATGGCACAGAGATAAGTCACAAATTAAAGCTCATATCAAGATCTGCCTTAATTGATCCCATATGATAGATGATTTTCCCTGTTATTATTACCTCCTGGGGCAAATGTCTTTAGCACATTCCCTACCCAGAACATGACAGTCTTATAATGTTCCCCCATTCATCAAAATTACAGATAAATGCTAACAGGAATCAAAATCCTTATAGCTTGTTAATCACATAGTAAACAGTGGTCATATCATATGCAAAATCTCTGTAAGATACATATGAATAGTTTTACGCATATATTCTGGCGTATAAGACGACTGGGTGTATAAGATGACCCCCAACT